>JAQFZY010001816.1:0-13860 GCA_034696285.1 Hypogastrura burkilli | reverse complement strand
CGCTCTACTCTTCGAGCGAGGACTTGGTCCTCAATACGCTCCTTGGCCTCATAACTCACTAGCATCTGGCACCTTCATACTGCCAATCAAGTTGTTATGTATTCACAGAGTTCACAACAAAGGTCAAGCAATTGCCGGGATTATGAATTAAATTCATGAACGTTTAAAAAATGAATAAACTTCGGCGTCATTTTAAAACAGCTCAAAGAACCCCTTAATGCAAGTACATAAATTTAGTTAAAAGTTTCCAATACAGTACCGCCGTCGTCTAGCTTATTTCAGACATAGCTGAGCGTTGCGCACATCTGTTCTTCAATCCGAATTGGAAAACTTAAAATGACAGGTCTTGATTTGAAAACTTAAATTCTCACGCTAAGACTAAGACTTCAAGCTTAGCGAGGAGATCTTTAGCTCTCGCTTAACTGGGGTGCAGGTGCAGCCGTTTTGAGTTACGCTACGCACAATGACTTTACTTATTTCGAAAGAACCACGCACTTAATACATGGGGTCTGGGTCTGGGGTCGTGGTAGCCGGTTAGATATCTGCCGTGATGGTCGGTCACCCTGAACAAGGTTTAAATGGACCTCAAATCGATCTGACGCCGCCATCCTGACCCGCTACGGCGGCCATATTTTGACATAAAGAAAGTAATGGTAACCGGTTAGAATTCCGCCAAACTTTGCACAACGCTTCGTTAGTTCGTCCTGAACATGGTTTAAATGGACCTTAAGCCGATCTGGGGCCATCTTGGATCTAATCGGCAGCGTCGCACCCTTCTGAGAAATCGTAACTTTGCTCCATTAGAGAACCAAGATGGCGTCAGATCGACTTAAGGCCCATTTGAACTATATCCAGGACGATCTAATGAAGCGTTTGTGCAAAGTTTGGTCGAAATCGAACCTCCTACCATTCCTTTTCCATGTTAAGATATGTCCGCCGTAGAGGGTCAAGATGGAGTCCGATTGATTCATGGTCTATTTAAACCTTGTTCAGGGCGACCTAAGGAAGCCCTGCGCAGAAGTTGGCAGAAATAAAACCGGATACCACGACCCAATGCATTCAGTGTGTGGTTCTTTTTTCCATACAGGCCCAGAAATTGTATTGCGTAGCGTTTTGTCCTGGATTGAAAATGTTTTAATAGGTTCTAAATAGGTCCATACTACTCAAATCCCGTTCTCATACGATTAAATGACTAATCATTATTTATTGGTCAGCATGGCCTCTATAAACTCCCATGAACTAACTCATAGCACTACTGTAGGTATGCTACTTAGCTCTAAACTATTTTGCTTTCGTTATAGTATGCGCGCGACGTGCTCCATTCTTCATTTACCATTCATTTAGTCACTGCTTTCAACCAAAAATTGAGAACCTATCTAAATCCCATAAAACGAGCTTTTCGTGTTATAAGCATTCTATTCTTATGTATCTGAAATCTGAATGTTAGGGAGCGCATGCGACTGCGAGTGTCCTATTTTTTCCCCTTCATTCTGCCACTCAAAACAATCCTGCCTACAATATACATAGTACGTATACTACCAGCGGCCGTCCCACCTGTATGTGTCTGTACTACTGCTGTAACTCCGTAATAGTCAAAGCCTAGTACGACGACGTACGACCTTACTAAAAACTAAAAACGTTAATATTTAGGCATATATAATATTTACATTCCTATTTTAGGATTACCGAGAGACTTCAAAAAATCAGTATCAGTTGTTCCTTGATTGATGACAAATAGGCGTCGGACTGACTCTGTAGTTTAAATTAAACGCAGTTAAAGGAACCATTCGGACCAGCCCTCCTCCTCATTTTATATATTATGACGATTAGGAGATAGTAGCCAGAGAGAGGCGTATGGAATTGTAGTGATGACGACTCTCTTCGCACAGGAGTACTAGGCCTGGGAAATTAAGTTAATGTGCCATAGGACTCATCCCCATTCATATCCATTCACAGAGTGCAAAGTACAATGCACAATCAGATGTAAAGTTAGAAAGTATCTCTCGTGCCTGCAT
Source organism: Hypogastrura burkilli (assembly GCA_034696285.1). Lineage (NCBI taxonomy): Eukaryota > Metazoa > Arthropoda > Collembola > Poduromorpha > Hypogastruridae > Hypogastrura > Hypogastrura burkilli. Next base: position 11,845 of record JAQFZY010001816.1, on the reverse strand, counting down.
AGCTCCGTCTAAAGTGTGACTAATCAGTCATAACATAAACCCCGAGGATTACATCCCTAGTCCCATTGCCGGCTGACGTCAGTAGTGGTGGACTGTGTCAGCTCAGTTTGCAGTTGGAGTCATCTTATTTCCAAACCAGACCGAGCTTCAAAGTTACTGTCTTAGTTGAGTTAATTTGGCATTAAGGACATTGTTTCTAGTGCCTAGACAACAGAACCAGACCAGGAGCTTTGTTTACTTTTTAGGGCGTGAAAACAAACAACCTGGATAAGTTTTGGTAACAATTGTTGCAGTTTCTAAATTTCGGATTTGAGCATCTGTGATTACTACTGTGAAAGTATAGGACAGACAAGAAGAACATGGTGGATCGACTAGGTATTATTTTACAGTCATTTCGGCGATTATTTCGATGTGACCTGTGACCTCATTGTTAATTCTATTTGGTGTTTAGTTAACAGTGAGGCTAACGCCAGAAGGATTACTGGGGTCGAAGGCTGCTTCGGGAGCTCGGGACATGTACGTGTATTATATTCTATATTTTAGTGTCAGTTGAATGTTTTTAGTGAACTTGTAAAATGATCGTATGCATGACGTGACCTTTTCAGGCCTTATCCGTTCCGGGACGTGTCCTAGTTGGGGAAGGAGTCCTCACAAAAATGTGCCGGAAGAAGCCGAAACCGCGGCAGTTCTTCCTCTTCAATGACATCCTGGTCTATGGAAACATTGTCATCAATAAGAAGAAGGTATTTAATTAGGCCCTTAATGAGCCTGGTTCTTGCATACACGTTAGGAACAATTTATATGGCTCCGAAAACTTTTATAAGGTTTTTCGTAAATAAACTATTTATACGTACTTAAATTAAGCGGCGTCTAATTTTCATTTGCCAAATTTTTTTTTTACAATTAATTTGCAGTACAACAAACAGCATGTGATCCCATTGGAAGAGGTCAAGCTAGAATCTCTTGAAGATGAAGGAAGTAAGTTTGTCTTGGGCAATATTAAATGGGATATGGAGCCTGGTCCTAATAGTTCCCTTTGATTTAACGGGATAATAATAACTTTTAGTGCTCAAGAACGGTTGGGTGATCCGGACTGCGAGCAAGAGTTTTGCTGTATATGCCGCGACGCCGACTGAGAAGGCCGAGTGGATGGCCCACATCCAGCGCTGCGTCACTGACCTCCTCAAGAAGAGTGGGAAGAAGGCCGTCGAGACGCATGCTGCTGTTTGGGTACGATTACGGTCATTTATAAGTACTTTTAGATGAGCTCAATTTACAGGTCACTTCGGCCATCCCAATTTCGCGTCAGCCCTTATAACCGACCTATCTTTGCTTTTAGTGGCTTTTAGCTAGTAACTTGCTCCTTGACCTTTTCATTCTCACCTATATATTCCGTGATCTAACAAATCCGTCAATGTGGCCCATATAGACAAAATATTGCATTATGTGGAATTTTGCTACGGATATTACTGTAGGGATACAAGAACGGCAACCTGTGTCATATGTCGTGCGGACGTCCAAAATCCAAAATGCAGTTGGCTAATTAATATTTTATCGTTTCCAGGTGCCTGACGCTGAGGCCTCCGCCTGTCAGAGCTGTCAGAGCCAGTTCACATTTGTGAATAGACGGGTAAGCCTCCGTTTGACTCATTTTCTCAATTGTGACGCATTAAAATGCTAATTTGTAAATAGTTCGGTATATGAGTCACATTGCTTACAGTAGTCCGTCAGAATTGTAATTAGATAGTTGAACCAAGATATGCTCATGCGGAACTCTTCAACATAATGGGCTCGATTTTATTCGGTTTTAATTAAAGCTGTTCGACTTTACGGTCAGGCAATCTACTGAATTACAAAGTTCCAAGCATGTCCATGGAAGATTCCATTGCTTATTAGTCCTACTGTCCTACATGATAGTGTTTTCCCTCCTGCAGCACCATTGCCGGAACGACGGGGGCGTGTACTGCGGGACCTGCTGCAACAAGAAGTACTTGCTCCCAATCTCCAAGAAGCCTCAGCGGGTCTGCAACGCCTGCTACAAGATCCTGTCCTCGTCCGGCGGGAAGGCGGCCGCCGTGTCCCACGCACAGTCCCAAAATGTGGATGCCGGGGACGACTCGAGCTTCGATGATGACTCGGACGAGGCGGAGGAGAATCCCAGCTGGAACTCTGCCCCAAAGTTCTACCAAGGGACCCAGTACAACAATAACTGAGCTAGGAAGGGCTCATAGTGTCTTAAGAGTAAGTCTAACATCCGAAAACTGAAGGCAAAAAATCAATGATGTATTGATTCCCTTGTTCTTTTTAATTTTAGATTATTGTTGGAGGGCTGTACTGAATTGCTCAAGAAAGTTTGGTGAGACCATGAACAAGAGAGCCAGACCTGAACCTGGACTCAATCGTTTCCCTACCATTAGGAGCAATACATATAATTAACTTACTATTAAATCCCGTTCACTTTTCCTAGACTAACTTCCAATCCCAATTTTCCAGGTGAACCCATGAGTCTATCCAGAACCTTACTCTTCCTGCTTAGTACCTGTACAGTAAGTGTATGCATGTTGGGCGATCCAAGCCTCTGCGTATGCTCATTATTCTATTCTACATAATATACATATAACATATTGTTGTGGTCCTCGGTAATTCAGACCGTGCCTTTCAGAAAGCTATGGAAACAAACGAACACAATTAAGACACTCTACTAAATATAAATATGTAGTTATAGGTATACATAGTCTTCAAACGCGTATTAGGGGTACGTAGTGTTATATTTTTCACATGCTATGTGGAGTACTAAGACTAAGGGGTCCTTGTAATTACTGAATGTGGAAATATACAAATCATATATAATTGTTCCAAATTATAGACTACAGAAGAATATTTACAATGCATGTACGTCACGATATTAGTTCCATTTTTAAATAAATTATCAATACCCCATAATAATTAATGTACCCCATGCCGTACAATATCACATTTTGATTATTGTACTGCATCATTGTAATGAAAATTAATGTCAAATCTCAAATCAAATCAAGTCTGCCGGCTAATATCTTTTTGGTCCAGCCATTATTGTGTTGAGTTCTCCAACCATTGTGCATAATACATATTTACATAGATATAAATAACATACTGTAATTGTAATGCGAGTCCGGAAGCGACTGTGAACAAGAACTGTTATTTATAGGCGAAGCGTGAATATTTAGTAAACCTGGGTCTGACAGTTGAAAACAAAATAGAGTAATGAGAAAGCGAAGTGATGTACAAATACGTTTATGAGGAATTGGTGCCTGGAAAATATAAGTGTATAAAATATAATATAATTTAAGTGTAAAAATAATATGTATTGTTAACCTACATACATAGACCTACTACAATGATATGTACATGCATATATGGAGTTATCTGTAATTAGAGTACCACTCATCAATTATAATAAAAATTATTAAATTGATTCAGCTACGATTACCAACTCATAACATTCAGAGCCTCGGTACAATGTTGATGCTGAGTTTACTTTTCGATCGCCATTCTGTTACAGGATAGTAAATTGCTGATAATTGATAGTTCTCCAGAATATGAAAGAACAGCGTTCCGGCTTGTCTGGTTAGTAGCAAAGGAGGATTGAGACAATCGTGTCCGGCACATAGCGGTAAGAGAAGTTCTTAATGGCCCTAGCCGTCACGAAGCATTTGGGATCCCCAAGATCCACCATGAATGGCTGGAATAAGTATTTCCAGAGCTGGGTCCACCAGAGCTCCAGCTTTCCAGGCCCGGCAGGGCCTGGGATGAATACAACAGTTGTTCGGGAGTGCTTATCTAGATACAAGCCAAGAAAAAGATATATTTTAAATACCTACATGATCGTTTGAAGCTTCCAACAACAGTTCAGCCTCGGAAGCTTAATATTGAGCTATTCTATAAGCAAAAAATGGAACGAATTGTTACTTTCACAGGCTCGTGGGTTCGGGGCTGAAATGGTCAGCGATTCTTCGAACAGAATTCCCCTCGTTGGCTTCACTTCGGAATCCGTAGTACTGGACGGCATTGGAGCGACCTTCACAACTATTGACTCCGACTCCCATCCGTTTCTTAGCCCGCAAGAAGACGGCTTGTTAAGGGTCATCACTTTGTAGGACATGAATGAGCCCGAGGCCAGACTCCCTGTGAAGCGGGAAGCGGCTTCCCGCGGCAAGGCGAACCAGTACGGCAGCGAAGGCGATCCAACGTAGTCGTGCAGGAATAAGAACATGGACTCATGTATCTTACTAATCACCCTCCCACTCTCTTCCCGCTCCGACTCGGCTAGATACGAAATTTAGTTAGACCTTAGCGAGTCATTTCCTGATTCTTGGTACATGTATTGACGAATTCTGCGCTTCCGGGCCCTAATAGTAGCTCCTTACATTGTTGAAGGAGCTGGTTCCCCCTGAGCGCATTGTTCGAAGGAAGGAAGAGGCCTTCGAGCCGGACCTCGACGTACATTTGAAGGCCGGCCAGGCGGGCAGAGTGCTCGACTCGGAAGCTGGACCGTGGGTTCCGATTGTTGTAGAGGAACTCAGAGTCCTGGTACAGCGTTTGATAGGATAGGACTGAGAGGAGGGCTCGGTACCTATTACTATGTCGCATGAAGAATAGGTTGAGAAGGAAGAGAGCGAGAACGGCGAGGAGGACTTCCTTCGTCTGAACCCGCATCTTGACCTTAAGTGAAACTCTAACTATTGACACAACCTACCTAACCGACCCACTTCTACCATGCATGGGCCAGTAGAAGCCGGGTCAAACTAATTCTATGCACTTTACGCTGTACGAGTTCAGAGAGTCATAATAAGAGTCATCGTATCGTAAGCTATCGTCATGCAGACAAAAATTAGGCCATCCCATCCAACTCGAGCTTAGTTCAATTAATGCCCTTACTTCACAAACGATAGTTTTGGAAATTCGGACTCGATATCGGAATCCGGATTAATCCAATATAAGTTCATACATCTGAATTAGAATCGAAAATTGCTTTTATACGATAAGTAATTGGGAATCTATTTATATGTTGTTTTTGGAGAAAGCGGTATTGGTATACCTTTCGTACATCGGAATCGGAATCAATCGACAAATTATGGCATCGGGATCAGAATAATTTTCGATATACATATTCCAAAGATTCCAATTATTTGGGTCATGGTTATGGTTTTATTCACTCAATAGCTATCCTTAAAATTCAAACCGCAATGCAATTAATTATTAATGCCTACGCTTCCCATAAATTATATCCAGATAAAGGGAAATGTGTTTCTGGAGCCCTAAATTCATTCATTTTACAAATTACAATCCACTGCCCTCTGCCCCGTGCCCCAACCCAAGGAAATAGTTAATCAATTGAGATGATAAACAGGTTACGAGTTAAAATTACTCTACTTGTCATGCCGTCTCTAACTCCATATTTAGCATATCATATTGTGGTGTCTGGGCCCAAGCCAAGCTAACTACCTATTATAAAGTACTATAGATATTCCCTTCAGTCTGCTACAGCACAGTGACGCTAATCCTGGATAACGGTGTCTCGTCTCATTATACATTCATAAGGCACAATTTATTTGATATCACGCTGCTGTAGTTGTAGTCCTCCATATTAGTTTAATTCAGGCACGGCCTTCCCTGAACTCTGAATCCCAACTACAGCAATGTTCCTGTAGCATTTTTACGGATTTTCTACTGACCTTCCTGTAGGTCCAGTCCAGAATTACTAGGATGTTCTTTTGGAAACTGAACATTTGCGTCCTCCTCCTTGTCCTAATCATTGGGTGTCAGTCTCTGTTCTTCCTCTACTACTTCTCAACCTATTATTACAATAGTGAGTCCGGGACGGCTGTACAGAGCCCCACGGACCCGCCCTGCAACTCCTCAGGAGGAGGACTGACCTCAAAATGGATATTCAGTCGTGACACGCTGACCATGCTAGAGAACGGCTTGCACTCAGTGCCCAAGCTAACCCTCCTCCTAAACATTAGGCGGCTGGTCCATTTCTCAGTGCACGAAGTGAACCGGAAGTTGGGCCCAGGCTGTGTCAAGTGGTGGGCTAGCCCTCTGACCCTCTTTGAATTCTCGGAGACGGCCCTTGGCCACGGGATCCTTGAGTTTAGGCTAAAGTTTGAGGTTGAGCCGGGCCGGATCCCCTTTGAAGCCGTAGTGCGGCAGCTTAGTGATGGCCAGCTGCCGGTGGCTAAGCTTAGGCTGGACGTGCAGCAGGAGCTGGAGCTGGTGGAAGCCTCTCGGCTGGACGCGGACGGGGTCCAGGGGAATGATTGTGGGAATGACATTATAGAGGATTCGGAGCAGAGGGCCGAATTCAGCAACATTTGCTTGTGCCGGAAGGATGAGGAAGAGGCGGAGAGGAAGACGATCCAGATTCGTGGTGAATGGAATCAGACTGATTTTGAGCTGCCGACGTGGCTTCCAGACAAGTCACCAATGGTTGTGGACTATATAGACTTTCTCCACTTTAAAGGGTCCTTTCTGATGTCCCCTGGGGGGAAGAGCGGTATCAATTACTGCGCCCCAGCGCTTAAAATGATTGTCATGATCAGCTCGGCGCCGACGCACTTTATGCAGCGGAAAACTATCAGGGAAACGTTTGGAAGTAGGGAGGCCTTGAGTGGGAAGAGAGTCCGGATTGTGTTCTTGTTCGGTGTAGTCCACAATTCTACGCTTCAGGTTAGTGTTAACATCCATTTTGTAGCTTTCACGCCAAAAACTTTTAGTAGAAAAGGAAAAGATTTAAGGTTCGTTTCTTCTAGCCCAAATTTAGCTTAATCTGAAACTTCCGTGATCAAATGTTACAGCAATCTAATCTAACAGTGATCTTATTTATATACATATACATATGTAGGTAACCTAACCTAAAAGTCGTTAAATGCAACCTATCCTAACAATGCTTATATGTGACGTTACCTAACATAAAAGTGGTTATATGTAACCTCAAACTTAACACTAATTCAGCTAAAGTATTGTTTTTACGAAACATTATGCTAAACATATTGTATACAGTATACAGTGCAAACATCGTATAACTAAGGCGCTAGGTTCTGTTGACCCCTTATACCGTAAAATCAGCTCATTCTGATTTGACAGCTTACAAGAACGTTAAGGGTATATGTGCACTATCAAGATTATTGAAATAAGCTTGAATAATTCAGTACCTAACCTATTTAAATTAAAATGTAAACATGTTTTTAGGAAGACCTGAACGAAGAAATGGAGGCATTTGACGACATGATCCAGGCCAATTTCTCAGACAGCTACCACAACTTGACCCTGAGTCACCTGTCGATGTACCAGTGGTTATACTTGACCTGCAACAGGAATCGTTCGAGAAGCAGAATGCCGGCCTGGCTCTTCAAGGCTGACGATGACTTTTTGCTGAACATTGACGTTGCACTCAGCGTGGCGAAGGCAAATCCCACTTCTGGCTTTCTGTAAATCATATACCTACTACTTTAACAAAACACCGGCATTACATTTAGACATTTTCAACAAATAACAAGGAAATGCAGAATCTGCGTCTTCCAGAGGACCAGTACGTAAATAGCCATCAGTAGATAGGCTTATAAGTTTATTTTAATTTCTCACATAGTGGGTGCCTGTTCTGTGGGACGAAACCGATTCGTGACCTGGGATACATCACCAAGTACTACGTTCCGAGGTACATGTACGCTCCTGAGTACTACATCGGTTACTTGAGCGGCGTGGCGTACATGCTTCGAACAGAACTGATTCCTCAGTTGCTTCAAGCATCTCTCACCATTCCAATCACGCACATGGATGATGCCTATATTACAGGAATGCTGCCAAGGCACATCAGGGCCTATGCTCAAGGCTCCAATTTCCTCACATATGGCCGAACGGAGCCAGATGCCTGTATGACAAAGAAAACTGTAAGTGGAAATAAAATGATTTGCACTTAAAACATAAGATTGAATACTATTTAAACGATCACCAATTAATCCGAAATCTCTCACCAATTAGAGCAGATTTCCTCACCAAAATTTTGAAATATTTCAATCAGGAAAGTTTAATCCCATTAGCTATTCTAAAATAAAAAAATATATTGCTCATAGTAAGTTTCAAATGATTGGTGAGAAATTTGCTCTAATCTGTAATAGGTGAGCAAATCTGCATTAATTGGAGATAGATTTTGAATTAATTGGTGATCGTTTAAATATCAGCTAGTTTTACGAAGCTTTTCTGTAATTTACACATAGGCAAGCTCCTTCGTGTTTAACTCTGATGACATGAAAGTCCAGTGGGCCAAGCTTCAAGAGCCGACACCTGAGAACTGCTCCCTCCCTACGGACTACACGGCCGAAAAAGTGACGAAGGCAATTATCGACATGTGCATGTACGAATGATTCAGTTGGTGATTGATTTTTAAATACAGGAACTGCGTAAGATACATGGCAAGTACAATACCATAAGTATTATAAAGAAAGCTTACATCTGTAATAGTTTAAGCATTTGTAATTTTTAACCTAATGTGATTTTAACAGTTCAGTTTGGCGTAAAACGTCAACTTTGTTCAGTAACAACTGTAATTTGTTAACCTACTTACCTATGTTCGTACGAGCAGTAAGCGTATGTGGTGCCTGGGAAAAAATGGAAACGTTCCTACGAAATAAAATATGCTCTAAAATTTTAGAGCTTAAAATAGCGTATCGATTCGCCAATCTTTCTTGACACAATCAAATTTTTAACACATTGCAGGAGCTCGTCAAGGTCAATGAACCTTCTTGAAGGGCCGTTTCGAGTGAAAGCGTTCCAAACTGTTGGCATCTAGCGGCCGCTAGAGTACTTTAGATTTCGGATGCCAACAAAGTCGCCCTCCAAAATTCGAACCAACAATGTCGGATTCGTGTAAGCTGGCACCAACTAGTTGGATTCTGATAGTTTTCTCTTGTCCTCTGGTCAATACTATAATTCGGTTCGCGGTGTTAGATTACAAGGGCAAGAAATGCTACTTCACAATACCAAACTGCTCAGAGCAACATATACGGTTCTGATACTGATAATACTCTATCAATATCTATTTCTGATACATTACTTGTGGATTTCGCCACGGAAAACTGCTGGAGCTCGAATCTCACTTCATACAGGGCCAGAGTCAGACATTTCGTATCCGAGAGACGGGGAGAATTTAGTTTCTGGCGATACACATCCACTTCCAATAAACCAGGAAAATATAATTTACGTGGACGCTTCTGAAATAGAAGACGGATCTCCGGGAGACGGCCAGAATGTAAGTTCTATGAAAACTTCGGACAATGGAGCTCAGGCCGGACTCAAAAATGTAAGGTCTGTGGACGCGTCGGAGTGGGAAGATGAACCAATCAAGACTTGGACACTTTCGGCGCTGTCATCAAGCCTGTCTGGTAAATCTCGACTTGACCTCCAGCTTACTGTGAGGACTTTAGTCCTGTTTGCAGCAAATCAAGTGAATCAAGAGCTTCTTCCGTATCCCCGTTGTGTTAAACGATGGGCTAATCCTTTGACCGCCTCCAACGTGTCCAGCAAGCAGCTTTCAGCCAGCACCACTCAGTGGAAAGTCAGGTTCGATTTGGAGCCGGGTCGAGTTCCATATGAAGCCGTGATAAGACAGGAAGACCTCACCGGCAAACCCATTAATCTAAACTTACAGGAGGAACTAGCCCTGGTCTCCATGAAGCGCTTGGGATTAGGCCACGCTGGCTATGAAACAAATTGCGAATACACGGATGCACTCAATCTGACAACCCAGAATTGCATATGTGAAAATTCCTTAGAGACTAACAAAACGGCCGTGGTTCGGAGCCAATGGAACACTACTGATATGGAGCTGAACACATGGCCAATTGACTCGCCCTTCTTTGTGTCCAGCTACATGAACTATTCGAATGAAGATTTCTTTCGCTTTTTCCCTGGCAAGCTCCATTATAGAGATACAAAGGCGAGCTACTGCGGCCCAGAAGTCAAAATGCTTGTATTGATTTCCACGGCTCCGAGTCATTTCGGAAAAAGGATGGCAATAAGGGCAGCCTATGGAAATAAGTACATTTTGCGTTCAGGAGTAAAAGTGCTCTTTTTCGTGGGGACAATTTTACATGACGCATTCCAGGTACTGCATTAAAATTACGGGGCGTTGTATTTTACTCAAGAAATTGTTTGAGCTCACTTTGGGACACAACTTGTGGGTTTCAGGGACTCTTGAGCCAGGAAGCCTGGATCAATGATGACATGGTCCAGGCCGACTTTGTGGACAGCTACCAAAATTTAACTCTGAAGCATTTGTCCATGTACAATTGGATATACTTAACATGCAGAAAGGGTCATTCCCGAGAAATGCCAATATGGCTCCTTAAAGCTGACGATGATTACTTATTAAACATTGACCTTGCGCTGAAAGTAGCCGAGGCTAACCCTGAGGCGGACTTCATGTAAGTTCCCTTTAGCCTTGCCTTGCCGAAATTCACCGAAAATATTGAAGCGAATTTTCTGACACTTCTAGCGGCAGCTTATATTGTGGGACCGAGCCTGTTCGAAACCTCACGTTCTATCACAACTGGTATATTCCGAAATACATGTACTTGGCGGATAACTACTTCGGTTATTTATCAGGAGCAGCCTATTTGGTCCGAACGGAGCTAATCCCACGGCTTCTGCAGGCATCGTTAACAGTCCCGATCCTTCAGGTTGACGATGTTTATGTTACGGGGCTCCTTGCAAGGCAGATCGGAGCATACCCTCAAAACTCAGCGTTGTTCTCAACCCAGGATGAAATGAGTACTGATGCCTGTTTAATCAAATCAAGGGTATGTAGTATGCTTAGCGCAGTTAGGTTGGTCATTAATCACCATCAGATTTTGGATTAACGGGATTTCTCTTATTTGTAGGTAATCACGTTCTTTGTTGGAATAAAGGACATGCAGGAACAGTGGCCTAAACTCTATAAGTTTTTACCATCCACTGTAAACTGCTCCTTACCGACCGACTTCGTCGCCGAATATTTGACTGCCGCAACCAGGAAACTCTGTTTTTATAACTAAGTGCTTAGCCCAACTACGTCAATATATGTAGTATAAATTGTATATCTATGCCTAAATGTTTTAGCAATAATCTACTATCACATTTGAAAATCATGAAATCGCCTGACCGCTGGGATTTTTGAAACCCTGTATATTTTACCCTCGTGTATCGTAACTAATTCGAGCCCTGTAGCCCCAATTGCCATAAACATTACACCACCTTCGCACTACTTGCCTATAAAACCCAGATTTACGAAAGGATTTACGAAAGGATCTGATTCTTTGAGCATTGTCCTAAACATTTCGATCATAACAGTATTGTTTCGAACCACCCCGCACATGTCGCTAATATCCCATACAACCCATATTTGTTTCTCATTTGCTCGAACTAACCGATAACATAAATGTAGGTGTGAATGGACTGCAAACTCATTTGGATCCGATGAATCCTGCGAAGCGGTCGTTGCCGCTGCTAAGGCCAAGCAATCCGATAAGGCTGTTGTGTATCCACTTGTGTATCTACCGTACATTTATTTATATGGCGACTTGTATTCATTTAAAGAGCAATATAGGGAGTAATATGCATTTTGGCAGAAGTTATTTGCGTATAAGTGTGAGTAATTCCGATCCGATCCTTCCATTAGAAGTTAATGCGGTGACAAGACAAAGACCAACACAGATGCTGTTTAGGCTCACCATCTCTCGGCAAGCACAGAAGTAAGCAATTTCGGATGCCAACAAGGACGCGACGTCAAAGATAAGGTTTCTTGGTCATGCTGTCATATCTTATCTCGCTC
>JAQFZY010001815.1:0-13862 GCA_034696285.1 Hypogastrura burkilli | reverse complement strand
TATGTATATATATATATATTATGTATATATATATATTATGTATATATATATATATTATATATGTAATTGGTAGGAAAAGTTGACATATACCTACAGTTTTAGCATCTATAGGAAACCCTCAGCACACGTCCTATATGAGACTGCTCAGTTCTCCTACCAACAATTGTTAAGCAGATAAGAGATATACTTGTATTATACATCTGCTATATTCGGATGGGAAGTCCCCACCGTCGAGTGAGTGGTAGTACCCGCGCGACTCAAAATTAGTTCCAAACTGTTTTTCGTCTTCATTCTCACGGCATGTAAGCATACCTAGTTTCTGATCTAACAATCATGAGTGTACTGTCAATTAGTGCTATTACATCGTTTTCTCAAGAAAAACATTTACAGAATATACTACAGAAAGGAGAAGACGCTTACAGGTGGGGCAGACTACGCAAATTCGAACAGCTTAGTGACTCTAAATTCAGTTCACTCGTGGATCCAAGTTTTAAGAAGGACAAGAGCTATGCAGTGGAGGTAAGCCTTATTTAATAGTTTGTACTTAGTAATAATTAGTTCCTACCTTGTGAGTTGTGACTAGTTAATTTAATATGGGATATACAAATACAGTTATTATTTAAGAACGAAGAATGAGCCTTCTGTACCGTAACTGATATTCCACATTTTCAGGTTCATCTACCAGCAGCCGAGCCGGAATCCCTACTTCATGTTTCGTGCACCTGCCTTAATGGCAGATATAAATGTCATCACATGGCTCTCACCTTCTTTTACATTCACTACAATGTATCTGAAACGGAAATCCGGTTTGCCTGGAGTCGTCCAAAGGTCGTTAAAAATCTTCCAGTTGTTACAGTGGATTCCCTATGGCCTCAGCACGAACGCAAATCCAAGAAACAACGTCTTTTTACGCAGGAGGAAAGCGAAAAGTTGCTGTCTAGCACTTCACCTATGAGAAACTTTGGTTTGAATTGGCTTTTGTCACCAACCCCAGGTAATACTCACTACCAAGTCGAGTACATAAACTAATATTTACAAACTAGGGAACTGTTTAATTTTAATTTTGTTTACATGTTAATAGAAATCATAAACTGATTTGTCTGATACTCCGCGGCATATCATTTCCAAAAATCTAAGTAATGACGACGAGCTGAAACACGTATTAAAGAAAGCTGTTTGCAATTTGGGAGAGTGATTTCATCGAATCCAGATATTGACAATCGGACAAAGGATCAATCCTAACTGGTAAAATAAAGATAAGATTTTGGTTATATAACCTATTTTATGTACATCTTTATGTCTTATCTTTGTTTATCTTCTATGTCTTTTGTAGGTACACGTTCAAAGAATTCGTCCTTTCGGCTTCAAACTTCGGTTTAGTGCTAAAAGTGATTGCACGGAAATCATTTCCAGAATCTTTATTTAAAACATTACGGAAGATACGGAAAAATTGATCAGGTGAAATGCATACGTTGGGGAAACAACAACAAAGAAAATGCAATTCCCCAGTTTGAAGCCCATAGTGGAAGTGTTGTAAATAAATCTGGAACATTTATCATGCGCAATGGAGTTCACAGTGCCACTCCTGATGGATTGATTGACGATAACGCGGTGTTAGAAGTCAAGTGTCCATTCAAGCAAAGTCATATTCCTTTCTTTGACGCAGCACAATCGGACCTGAACGCTAAACTAGCGAAAAAGAAGAACGGTTACGAGTTCTGCCTAGAACTCGTAAATACAACTTTAAGATTGAGAAGAGATCCTAATTATTATCATCAGATCCAAGGTGCTATGTATGCAAGTAATCGTAATATTTGCACTTTTGTTGTTTGGGGACTCAATGACTTTTTTGTTGAGAAAATAGAGAAAGATGCAAATTGGGCACAAAATTTAAAGCTACGGGAAAATTTTTAATAATGACCACTTATTACAACAGATTTTAGAAATCATTGCAAATCCGAACTAGGAAAACAAACGCAATTACAATAATAGTCTATTCTGGAATTGATTCTTTAATTATAGGCGGCATTGTGTTGGTCAGAGCAGCAACTACTTTAAATAGTATATGTAAGTGAGGTCGTATTGTGTCAGGTATAAAATTTATAATCTGGAATATCCGCATTCTTTGAATTGCCCTTTCGACGTGAACTCTTGCACTGGTAACTTCTTTATTTTTGATGACCTAATCTTTCGAGCTGCTGAGCCACGAGAAAGTTAGGAGTCAGTAAGGACACATCGTTTGGCATTATGTAATCAATCGCTGCTCCATGAAGTCTTTAGAGTCATTTACAATACCCTTATCTGAAAACGAGCCTCCGTAACTTTTGCTTACGTAAGTAATTGTTCCGTTAGGCGCGACTCGAACCATTATTTTAACAGCATTCCGACTTTTGTAGTGACTGTATGTAGATACAACCTTGTCCAGCTGCTTAGGGTTCTCCATTAGGAATTCAGTACAATCAATTGTTACTCTGCAATTCTGCATGAGTTCAAATGCTTGAGAAAGTGATTGTTGATTTTTTCTTCCGCGTTGGCATATGTGACATTGTACTTACGTACAACGTATCATAAACTGCATACAAAAACTAAACAAATACGTTACTAACTGTGGTCCTGCTGCAGCCAAAAAGAAACCACAAGACATCGAAAGTAATATTTGTCCTTAACTTCATCACAAACAGTAGGAATTGGTTCTTGAATTCAATTTTGTCTTTAGTGACAGTCCACAATCTCTCATAATCAATTCCCGCCGCTTCTAGCAATCCAGACAATTCTTCGAATACATTTGGCTCGATCCCAGTAAACTTCTGTAATAATCCCCCCTCGCTAATCACTTTGTAGTCCACGGTTTTTTTTATCCTTGTCCTGAATAGTCTTGTTTTTAAAATGAAGTTTCAAATTTAAATATTCTATTTCCTTGTACATTTCTGTAATTCTGGACTCAAGCTTTACATTCCGATCTTTTAGATCATCTACTTTCTCCTGAAGAATGTGGCAGTATCGAGCTTCGTCGTGATCCAATTTTCTCTGAAGGATATTTGTTGGATTTTCTGGTTGAACCACGGCTATAAGAAAAGCATATAGCAATGAGCATGTACATATGCATGACTTCTACATGCCTAATTAGTGTCGAAATGTGCACAGTGACGAAGGTAATTAGTTAAAAACTTCTTAAAAACCCAGCTTCTTCCTTTTTTGATTGGGTTTGGGAAACTTTTCAAACGTTTTCCCTTCATTCCATGCAAATACTGCTTCCGGTTTCTGCTGGGGAAATGCCATTCACAAACCTTCGAGTGGTCGTTAGGTTCCCTGTCCGCTCTCCTGTTAATTAATTGACAACATATGTTTTAGTTTATGCGTAATGTTTAAACCCAAGGTACCTTCAAAATTCAGAACTGAACGGGAAATACAATAATGGTAAATGTATAATCCCCTCCATGACAGTAGTAATACAAGTATAGTATAATTAGCCTTTAGGTTAGTTTCTGTTGTCCTAGACTGTTTCCAGCCGTGATACAGTGTATATGAGGATCCTTATTATATTATGTTTCCGGGTACCAATACGATGATTGGTTTCGAAGTATGATATAATGATATTCTGTACAATTATTTAATTCAAAATCTGGTTATTGATAAATATGTAGATTTTCAAACCACCTATACTTGATTCTGTTGGTCCTGTTCTTCCTTTGCTTCTCATTTCTTGGAAATCCGTACATTTCGTAACCATCTTCTGACCGATTTTTATACTTAGGCACGAAGCAGTAACCAATTTAAGTAACTTTCAGCAATGGTATTTGTATAGCATTCACTACTACTGAGAAGCCCAAAATCTCACTTAGGAATTATTCTTGAGGTTCGCGCTCAAACTCGCCCCCACTTCCCATCCGAATATACACTAATATATATATAATATATATATATTGGTATATATATATATACATATATAATACAAATATATCTCTTATCTCCTTAACAATTGTTGGTAGGAGAACGAACAGTCTCATATAGGAAGTGTGCTGAGGGTCTCCTATAGATGCTAAAACTATAGGAATATGTCAACTTTTCCTACCAATGACACTTTTCCTAAGGCTCATAAGTAATATTTCTGCGAGGGGAAATTTAGAGATGCGCTCCTCCTTACTCCCTCAATCTCGATCTCAATAGCGGAAAATATGCATTTTAAAACTCTGCATTCATGTGGAGGGAAAAATCCAGATAATGGGTTTACGCAGCATAGCAGTCGAGTTGTACTTTGTACAGTTCACAGCCAACATATTCAAAAAATTAGATACTACACTGTTTGAGTTAATGTGTTTGAAAATGCACAAGTGTTCAGCTCCCGGTTGCGGTGAAGTAGCAAAGCAATCCAACCTGTCATTTTTCAAGTTTCCCACGGATCGAGAACCTTGAACGCCAAGGTAGTTTTCATTGAAGGGACGATTGTTATTGCCATTCCCAGAGGCAGAATTGGTTTGATTTTGAGAAGACTTAGTCACCGTGTCATTGGACTGATTATCGCTGTCCTTGACAAGAGGAGGAAGACCATGTTTAGTGATTGACCTTGTCCTAAGCTTCCACGCAAGAATGGACAGCCTGACAAGCTGACAACCAAGTCCGAATTCGGGAAAATAACCCGATTTTCACTCTTTGAACTAAATCTAAAGTAGTTTCCAAAGCGAAGCGGAGCTTAGACAAAAACATCATTTCATAAATGAGTTTCAACTGGTTCATTCTGTTGCTGTTCCTGTATACGGCCTGCACTTTCAAACCAAGTGTCGTAGCGCCGTGAAAAAGCGTCCTTGAAATCGGATCATGTATGCAATTCAGGAGAGACATGCTCAAACCATGGCTTGATGTTCTTAGGCAAATAGCCTTGAAAATGTACAAACATTGTTCCTCCGGATGACCCGCAGGCTTAAAGTACAACTCAAGTTCTTTTAAAAAAGAAGCGAGAGTGTCCTTGGAGCTAAACGTTGCGGTCCTAACAGTGAAATGAACCGCTGTGAACTTGATGCTACGCAAAACCAAAGCGAAGTCACTGTAATTATTACTGGGGAGGAGGACTGGGAATAGAATGAACTAAATTATTCCTACTGGGTCCTTGCTTATTGCATGGTGCAGAATGCTGAGCTGAAAAGCGAGATTTGAGACATTATCAGTACCTAAACCAATTTCAAAGGGACCAGGTAATTTGAAAGGCCATTCAACCTAACCAGTAGACACAGGACGAGACTGGAGCCTTTCAATCAACGTTTCAAAGCGTGATTCTTAAGCATTAACTTGATTTGCAATGGGCTGCACAATTTCCTTAATTAAATGACTGAAATGAGCCTGCTCCCGAGTTAATGGAGACCGAGGTTCACTACGGTCATCCCCAACACAGACCTCTTGAATATGGCCTGTGTTCATATTTGTCCTGAGCAAATCAGCGCTATCATCAATATGAGACATGTTGGCTGGACAATAATGAAAAGTCGACAATATTCACAAGCCAATAGACTAATTAAGTAGTTGAAATAGAAGAATCCAAATACCAGCGAGTCGACTAGGTTAGAAAAGAAATACACATTGGTGTAGTAGAGACAGCAAGAATAAAAGACTTAATTACCGTTGAACTTGAGTAGGTATGAGCCATCGACTACATGCAATCGGTGATAATGCGTTGAATTGAACTTATACACGAGACAGAGACTACGTGCATGCACTAACATTACCTTACTATGTAATATACACAAGCCAGAGATTATATGCAATGTACAACTACTGTAAGGTTTTCTTCCAAGGAAGGCCAGTCGCTGACTTTGCACTTCCGTAACGAAGGTAGGGTACTATTATCAGTCCAAGCCGTTGACAGGAGGGATACAATAGTGAAAATTAAGAGCAAGGGAAAAGCATGACCTTTGAACATAATCCAAGATGGATACACAGTACAGACCCAGCCTGAAGACTTACATGTACATATGACAGGTGAACGGGAGGGCCACTTTGAAGCCTTTTTTTGAAAAAAGGCCTTAGGATTTTTCCATAATTTGTAGCTTATAACTAAGTACTATATCCAGAGAGAAACATAAAAAAAAATTGAGGTCCACTTTTCTCCGGCACGGATTTATTAGACCTCAAAGTTGGCTCCGAAATTCGGTGAAATCAGTCAAAAATTTCCCCAGCAGTCCCATTGAGCCATAATTTATGGAAAATAACCGGAATATACTCAGGAGAGTATTGCAGAGCTTTGTGAACCAAAAAACGAGGACATGCTTGCCCAAAAACCGATTTGCGGGTTTTTCGGGGTTCCCAACATATTCGTGATTACGGAAATGTCAGAATCAACTTTCCGGATTGATTTAAAACATATTTGGGACCGATTTCAAGCCTAAAGTCGCTAGTTCGTTTTTGAAGGGCATGCTGCCCATAGTGCGCTGTATCCATATACAGAGATGTTCATAAGTTAGTCCCCGGCCTGCCGGTTAAAGTGAAGGGAAAATTGAGACGATACCTCCCGAGTATTTCTCCCTCCTTTCACTCCACTCCCTCTCTCTCCTAAAAAGAAAAACGGTTCTCTTTCTTCCCATCTAAAAAAGCATAACAACCAGGGCTCGCCACTTGTCCGGATTTAACCGTTTGTCCGGCGCGGACGGACAGAATCGACTAAAATTGACAAAATGGACATTGTTCGGACAAAAAGGAGGAGTCACACATGCGCAGCAAAAAAAGAGGTCTTCTGCTTCTACACTTGCCACATTTTAGGTCCATATAATATAATTGTTCTAACCAAGCTTCATAAATTCATCAAGGTCTGAATTACAGACTCGAATTAGAGGAAAAAAATAAGAGACTAATAAATAGTCATTCTCAATCTCAGTAAAGATTCTTGTTTGTTTTGTGCACTTCTATCTTCGACTTGGTAACCATATGTCAGTTTTCAGTTGCTTTAATTTTACCAGCTGCCAGGTATCGTTATCGTAAGCAGAAATCTGTACAGTCACGGTTATGAATTCTCGTGAAGGACAAGGTAAGACTAATTTACATCTTACTCATAACTAATGTGTAAATTGGAAGTAAGACCTATTATTAATTAGTATGCTGTTATTAGTACCTGATGCTCTTATGCCTGAGCCTATAAGTATTATTATTATTTATACTCCCAAATTTAGAGAAGTGACACTCCCGATGAAGTTTTAATTGTTAAATGTTTACAATTGACAAGATATAGACCCACATGTCCCGAAACATTCTTTTGTTTTAGGTTTAGTTGTAAATCTGTTTAAAGCGCTATCGTTTCTACTGAGGAGCTACATATGCAATTTAACTTTAATTTGAATTATGTTTGGATTGGTAACTTCTTCACCGACTAGACTGAATAAAAGGAGCTGTTCAAATTTTTATTTATCACACTAAGATAATAAATACTAAACATTGCTCATTGATTAATAATAGTCCTTACCTTTACGATAAAGTCATCATCTAAACACAATTTATGGTTCAGGCATTCATGAATTTTAATAATAGCATTACTGACTTTTAACTTATAGTTACGTACATATATGTATTTCAAGTGCCGCTAATTCTGATGACTCTGTGCAGAAAGTCTCTACGGAAGATGCAACAGATTAAAAAAAAAGACAAAATAAATCTAACGGAAGATAAAAGAATCCTATTTAGCAGAAGTGTCACGCGGTAAACCATAATAGACAAAGGTCAACCGTGACAGATGATATCGGAAATCTATACAAAACTATGATATTTTCAACGAAGTACAAGAAACTGTCCTCATTTTTATTCCTGTTGCGAAAGTACTTTACTTGGTAAATCTAAATCCAAATCTTGTCATACATTTACGTACATGCACAAAAGATTTGAACCATTCAGTAATATTTTTCTATTCTTTTCCACAGTTACAAGGAGAAAAGTCCACAGTGGCAGACGCTGTTCCTCATTGGATTTGCATTAATTAAAAAAGTCACAAAAGGCAAAAGTTCCTCAACCCGTTTGAAGCAGGGACTGCATGAAAGTAGTACGGTTGAAGTACGATTTATTACAAGTTTGCTGTTAATAGTGCCTAATTCTCTTATGCCTGCTTCTATAAGCATTGAATAAAGCGAATTATCACAAGCTATATATATATTTTGTATAGACTGACTACCAAATATTCCATTCGATTCGAGTCCTTCGAGTTCGAGAGTTCGATTTGGTTGGAGGACATTAGTAAAGATGTGAGAATTTCGAAGGTTTGGGAAAGCTTGCTATCACGTTGATAAAGCTTCCTGCGTCCATGGATTGGACGGTCATTAATTCGTCAGTCCATAAAGGGACAGATGTTTTCTTACAGCGACTTAGATTAGTACAGAACTTCAGATTTATTTTTTGAACCATGAGTACTCTCTAAAAACATGCTAATGTTGGTTCCTTTAATAAATGATACTTTGCCTATATTACATATTACGTAGTAAATTCTTACATAGTATCGAAAGTGAGGTATATGAGTGCGGTATGGGGTACATGCTCTTCCTCGCAAATGAAAAAAGTGGAAACAATAATGCGAAAGGCTGCTAGATTCGTCCTGGGCTTGAAAAGTATGACAATGTTAAGGCTGCTATGTCTAATGATCTGAAATGGTTACTTTCTAAGTATATGTATTACGTTGATGTACTGAAGTTAGCTGTTAACATATTCCGTGGAAATTGTCCACCTTTTTTATGACTATTTAAGTTTTGATGAGTCTATTGTAAAAAACACACGTAGGAAACGGTACCTACGCTCTAATGTAAATAGTAGGATCGATAAGTCGTTTGGTAATAGAGCCAGACCATTATGGTTAAGTATGCCTGACGAATTGGTTTCTTCAGAAATCAGTTTATCAGTATTTAAGACGAATATACGTAATTATTACCTAACTTTACAGTGTGACGAATGTGAGTTGCCTCATGATCACTATAAAGATGTATCATCATGTATGTAACTACTCCTGTATTGACTCTGTCATAGCATCTCTGTTATCTGATATTGATACTTAATATTGCATATGGATATTCAACTGTACGTGTAATTACCTATTTTGATAATAATAATAAATACGTGTATTTATTCTTACATGTGAACATTATATTTGTGTAAGTACCAGCTAACCATGGAGCCTAACCTATGCCCTATACCACAATGAGCATTTTTGGAAGCATTTGAGTTTATTTGGGAAGTATTTGAGTTTATTTGGGAAGTATTTGAGTTAATTTGGGGCGAGCGAAAAGTAATTTGGGGCCAAAGGTAGCAAAACTAACTTTTGAGTATTCTGGAGAGTTTAATTGGGGCCACTTAAATAATGAATCCATGGTAAGTGCCGGTATTCAATGGGTCACAGGCAAACATATTCATGTGAACAGTAGCAGTAGTTATACAGGCAAATCAGGAGTCGTAAGCCCAGAAAAATAGTTGTCACAGCTCACCAGACAGGCAATTTGAATTATAATCGACAAAAGTGTAGCTGATATGTTTACTGATTAGATGCAACTTTTAGTTCCGCGTTAGCGCTGGCTTGTTGGCTAGTCAAAGAAACTATATTAAATACAGGTTTTATACAGGTAACTATATTAGAATGAATCAATTTTGATTATAAATATGTATATAACCTATCTTAAATAAAATCCAAATAAGCCAAAAAGCCTGCGCTAACGCGGAATCAGCAACTACATTTTCTAAACATTTCTAGCGTACGCGTCATAATAGTTCAATTCAATAAATTATCGCCAATACACATTTCACATTGTGTACACATTTCACATAGTATTTTGCATCGGCTACAATACAAACTGCTACACCTCCCAAAGTATTTAACGATACAAACAAACCACATTTCAGTTGATTTTCTACCAATATAAAGAGGAAAACAGGTGAAGTGCTAATTAGCGAGGTGTCCCAACAACTGTTTCCGGGCGTTGCCATCTGCTGACAGAAATGTTTGCATACATATATAGATTGGTATAAATAAATAAACATATATAAACGTACCTTAGTGTTTTCTTCTTTCCGTAGTGTTCACGTACACGTTAATGTTCACGCCGTGCAGTCCCATCAGGGTCTTCGTTGGCTCTTCTGCCCGTTTCACGTACACTGCTCAGCTTGATATCGTGCAGTCTCATAAGTCTTTGTTATCTCTTCTTTCCCTTTCACGTACAAAGTCAAAGAAAGTACATTAAATACAGGTTTTACAACTATATTCGAATGAATAAATTTTGATTATGAATGTGTATATACCTTTCAGAAAATGTAAAAAATGACTGTGAGCCAATGTGATTTGCATTCAGGAACGTTGTAATTGGGAGCACTACCACCAAAAGACACAAATTGTCCAGGAGTGTAGAATATTCTCACTGGATCAACTTGTGTTACAACTTGTGTAACAACAACAACAATTGGCCGTAGCCCCCCGAAGGGTATTCATTGTTTCTTCGATCTATCTTCGTGACCCGGTGTGATTGATTCGGTTCGATATTCGGTCTTTTTATCCTGTTTTCTGTCTTCTAATTTTCTTCTTTTTGTGTTCCTGTCCAATCTTGTGTTCCATTTTCCTGTCCAATCTTGTGTTCCATTTTCCTGTCAAATCCTGTGTTCCATTTTCCTGCCCAATCTTGTGTTCCATTTACCTATCAAATCTTGTCCTTTCTATATTTCTATGTATCTTTAGCGTTCTTTATTTCTTAGTAGGCTCTGTATTATGTACTTCTTTAGGCTATGTATTGTGTACTTAACCTTTATACTTCTGTACCTTAAATAAGTTTTATTCTTCTGCACTTCTACATAAATTCTATAATTGCTTTTCCGAATAACTTATATAGGTGTGAACTTCTATAAATCAATACTTCTAATAAAAAAAGTTTATGCATTAAACGGAAAGCCGATATCGGAGCTTGATGAAGTGTGCCAGGGGTTTTAGTATTTTAAGAAGCAAATTTCAGGGATAGGAGGCTTATCCCATCCAGGTATCGGAAGTGGCTCAAATTCAAAATCGTGTAGACTTTCATACGCTAGGTCGTCATCGTTCTGCTTATCTTCTGAAATGAGGGCCAATTGTAGAAACTCGAAGTCGTCTTGAAGGTCTTCTAATGTGATAAAAAGGTCTGGTTTTCCGAACTTGCACATCCTTGAAATGATGAAGGGAAGATTACTGTTCTGCCGAGTGGAACGCCGTTCAGTGCCACTTGATCTTGTAAATGATCATAAAGATCATTGTAGTTATATACACGAAGTTTGCTTTGCTAATCCTGAGTCCGAATAAAGTTGGGATTGTTCGCCTCCACGGGTAAACGCGAATCCAAAATTCATTGCTGAAGTAACCTTCCTCCATACAGGATGGGGCTGAATGTGTCTCTTACGGCGAGCTGGAACTGCTTATACTGAAGCATCGTAATGTCTGTGCATGAAGTTGATCTTCCAGTTTGGTTCTTTGGTAAATGCGGTTGCCAGTCAGGTTCTCCGTTCGGGTAGAAAATTGGATAGCACATCGGATCCAGCATGGGTTTCAGAATTGAGATGTTGACGAATCTTTTACCTGGTTCAGGCGCTCTGGGGTAAATTCGGATGTCTCTATCCATTGGAGGTTCTCCATCTGCATGAACAAACACCATTGCTACTTCGTTGTATGTTGGAAGGCTGTATCGACACACATCAGATTCACGATCGCTTTGGAGAGTCATACTTACTGTGTGTTGTTCCCTGTTTTCAATATGTGCTCTTGCTCTCTCTTCGCGTTCATTTCATGAAGCATCTTGTACGAATGTGCGTATGGGTTAATTTGTCGTATCAAGAAATCGTGGTTCTTCATTCTTTCTTTGTCAGGCTTCATTCTCGGGTAGTTGTATTTTGATTTGCGGTCGAAGGATCCAAAACGTACAGTTGTGCATACTTCGGTTGATCTCCGATGGGAACGTCCAGATGCGATGTTGTGTAGTAGACTTGTCCGTGCACTCGAAAGCAGTAGGGCCCTTGTACTGGGGGTGGTGATATCTTGCCTCCCGTCGATGCAAAGGCTAAAGAGCTGTTGAATTGCCGGATGTTATGGGTAAAATTCTCATTCCCAGGCATATCTTGATCTGATATCAACTCTTTAATTTCCTCAGGGTAAGGTCGTCGATCCGGTAAGGTAACTGTTCCTTTGTGGCAGCAATGCGTGCAATTTCCATGCGAAGATCTCTCAGCTTGAAAATGCTTGGCTTGACAGTAGCCGCATTGGACGTCCATGGATCCACAGCTGTGAAGCTGTACCTCTTGCTCTTCAATGTCATTCATTCCAATGCCATACGTAGCATGGCTACCTCTTAAACTCCGGCAAAGCAGACGTCGCCGTCGGTTTTCAAGTTGTTCGTTGTTCCGTTGGACCCTGTCGGGTGTACGTCGGTCTTCTAATCGTCTTTTATGCTGATCAGCGTCTACTTGTGCTTTTTTTTCTCTCTCACGTTCACGTAGCTCTGTTTGACGTCGTGCAGTGTCCTCAGGGTCTTCGTTCGCTCTTATCTGCGTCGCTCGGTTACGTAGTTCGGCTTGACGTTGTGCAGTCACTTCAGGTTCTTCATTGCCTCGTCTTCCTCTTTCACGCACACGTTGTTCAGCTTGGCGTCGTGCAGTCTCTTCAGGGTTTTCGTTAGCTCTCTCTTCCCTATCTCGAACACGTTGCTCAGCTTGACGTCTTGCAGTCCCTTCAGGGTCTTCGATGGCTCGTCTCTGCGTGGCTCGATAACGTAGTTCGGCTTGACGTCGTGCAGTCTCTTCTGGGTTTTCATTCGCCCTAAGTTCCCTTTCACGTGCACTTTGCTCATCTTGACGTTGTGCAGTTACTTCATAGTCTTCGTTAGCTCTTCTTTCCCTCTCACTTTGACGAAGGTCGGCTTGACGACGTGCGGACTCTGCAGAGTCTTCGTTTGCTCTTTTCTCCTACGTACTTTATGGATGACCTCTTATTTTGTCATTAGTTAAAAAAATGAAACCCCTATTTGAAGTAAGTCCCGCCAAAATCCTGGATTTCAGACGAGTCTTTCCTCCGTCTCGTTTATGTCACGCTGTTTCAACCCCTCTCTACTCGTTTCACGTTTTAAGTAAAATTACGTTAAATTATAGCACACCAAGTATAAAAAATAAAGGCACTCAGTGGCATTTTAACCGTAGTTTCACGGGTTGAGTTAAGGTTGAGGGTCAAAAACTTAAAAAAAAAATGGAAAAGTTTGAATTCGAATATGTCCGTCACGGAAAGTATCAAGGGACTGACTAATTTCAGGATGGCCGGATAGAGGGTTGAAAAATTGTTTCGCCAAGAAGGTGCTACCAGCTAAAATTTGACTAGGTGCTTAATTTTGACTAATATTGCTTAATATTTAGTACTCGTCCGGCCATAATTTTTGTTTAAAATTAACTCAAACTTCCCGTCCGGCATTGATTTTGCCAATCCGGCCATCCGGAAAATTCAGTGGTAGCACCTTCTTGGCGAAACATTCTTTCGACCCTCCATCCGGCCATCCAGCCGGCCATCCACTCACTTTTAATATTATTAGTGCAGGCTTAGGCACAGGCGGAAAGTGATGATTGCAGGCGCGGGCGCAGGCGGACATGCTCCATAGTATACTGCAGGCGCCTGCGGGCTGAGCCGGAGTCGACCTGCACTCACAAACAGTCGCAAGTTGAGTATGGTTTGGACTTTGACATTCAATTTCACAAACCTCCCTATGCGCAATAGGCGGCGCATAGTCGCACGAAGTGCGCCGAGGCACCCGACCGTGCGGCGCCCGTGTGCCATGCGCTGAATTTTTTTCAGAAGTAAAATTGTAAATAAATTAAAAGCGAAAAAAGTATGTTTATTGCTCAAGGAAAACAATGTTAAA
>JAQFZY010001814.1:0-13866 GCA_034696285.1 Hypogastrura burkilli | reverse complement strand
TCACTACTCACTCCTATGCTTACTTTCGAAGCAGAATCCTGACGTTGGCGGAATGAGACATTATTGGTGACACGTACATATAATGCCGCTTCTCAATCTGAATGCATTTAGGTCGAACGGTATACAGTATACAGACACTTTGGCAAAATAATTACTCGAACTGACAGTTTGGCATATGTCAACTTGTACTGTGCTGGTGCTGTATACGATCGCTTCAAAAAATTCATTGAAAAATTACGTTAACGGCAGCAAAGCACAGATACAACCTGATGCAGGAGTTTCAACACTCTCAGCCACTCCTCAACATACGAAGATAAATATGAATTATGGAATAAGGATTTTGAAACCGGAATGGAGGATCCCGGGTCCAGGCAAAATGCAGCCTGCATAAAGAAGAGCTTTGAGCTCTCTAATGAAAGTCTGCTTACTTTCCCCGGGCGGAAGGAGTGAAAGCGGTGCCGGGCTGCTGTGATCTGTGATATGGCTTGAAAGCTATATGGACATGGAACATTTGCGTATATACATTGTATACATTTGGCATTTACACTTTTGATATACAATCACAGCACAGGGATAGGAATGAGTAGTACATATTCTAATTTCCGCTCCAGGCTGTCCAGTGCTTCCCGCGCCGAATTTTACATTATACAATTTAGATCAATACATGAAAATTGACATGTTTTGAGTTGTTCCAAATCTTTATTTGTGTCGTTTGTTGTTTGTATTCCAGGATGCACAACAAAGTGAGTTTGAGATGGCTGACAGCGGCCAGCGGCTCCTGGACGTCATCGAGTAAGTCTCATACGACTATTACTCATTTTCGGCTTGTATTCAATGCTGCCCAATAATTATTGTAGATTCTAGCTTTGTATACTTTGTTTTGGGCTAAAGTCCGTATTTTTTTTGGCAGCATTTACGTTTGGACTAATTACTGTACTTTGTGTTTGACAGCGATCCTAACGCTCTGGAGTCGTTCCTGGGCTGCCTTGCGTCGGACGGGGACGGTGAGGTTGACAACGCGGTAGAGTCCCTGGCCCGGAGCCTGGCAGCCGAGTTTGAGGTGGGCTCCCCGAGTGACACGCTCTTCGAGCCCCATGACTCCTCCTCCTCCAACCTCACGGACCTCTCCCAGTCAAACGTGCCCTTTGACTTTGGGACCTCTGGCTCGTACACGGAGGCCCAGGCCCCGGATCCCTTCCCGCCCGACCCCCCTGATCTCAGCCAGAACCAGGCCGCCTTCGCCGACCCGCCCGCCGCCGTCTGTGATTCCACGTCGCCCCCTTCAGAGCCCTCCTACGCGCAGCAGCAGCCCACGAACAGTCTTCCGCCCCCTTCTAGTCTCTCCGCTCCTGGGACCGTGTCATCGAGTTCCCTGATCTCAACGGCAGGGACCTACTCCTCCTCGCCCTCTCCACAGTACGCCCAGCTCTCGGGCACGACGATCCTAGGGATGGGGGCTCAGGGGCTGGGGATCGGTGGGGGCCAGTTCATCATTGACTCTAGTGGGCAGCCCATGATGGTGACGACGGGGGGCGGGGGACTGGCCCTCGTCCAGCAGCCGACTTATGCCGTCCTCCCAACCTCAGCCCCGCTCTTCTCAATGAGTCAGTCCACGCTCCAGTCCATCAAGACGTCCCTGGGCGGGACGTCATACTTCCAGACGGCTCCGACCGTCATGGCCACGAGCATTCAGAACCTGAGGCCCAAGCAGCCGCCACAGTTGCTGCCCAAGCCGGCCGGCGGCGGAGGGAACGCCTCACCGAGTCATGCCACTGCTCAGGCTCAGCCAGAGCCGCCCAGTGCCTCCTCAGCCGTTGTGACGAGTAGCGGGGGCCAGACAATCACAATGACGACGGCCAACATGGAGAGCCTCAGTCAGATCATTCAGCAGCAGAGTACGGCGGGGGGTGGGATGTCCATCGGGCAGCCATCTTTTGCTATAGGGGCTGGGGGACAGGTCATGCAGGTCTCGGGGATGCAGGGTCTCAATACGATGTCCGGACAGCAAATTGTGGTGAATCAGGTAAGTGTATAAGGGCAGTAGTCGCGGGATGGGAATATTGTGGATTCCCCGGCTCATTTACGGAATGTTAATGCATGTAACCTGAAACTTAAAACTCACAGTTCGGGCAGCAAATGCTCATGCCCGCGGCCACGATGAACTCTGGAATCCAGTACATTCTACGACAGCAACCCGCCCAACAACAAGTCCTAACGATACAACAGGGTCATCAGGCCACGGCTGGGACCGGACCTAACGGGAAACCCATCGTTCGCTTCATGTCACAAATTTCTCAGCTCCCTGCAGTTAATCAGGTAAGGCCCGCGGTGAAGGATTAGCTTATTTAGTGTAATGTATAAAGGACCTGCCTGTATTGCATTACATAATGAATTCGCAACGCGTAATGCCCGGCATAATCGATAAATGAATGACCTTGTCTCTCTTTAGAACCAACAGCAACAGATCCAGCTCCAGCAAATCCAGACGGCAAACGGTCCGACCTGGGTCGTCCTCCGCCCGCCCACAAACACACAAAACGTCCAGTCAGTTCAGCAACAGGCACCCATGGCTCCTCCGGCCCCGCCTATCTCTGTTTCTGCACCACAAGGGACCCCCGTTGTGAGGCCTACCCCACCACCGGTCCCAAAGGCCCGACCTGCCCCACAACCACAACCAAAGCCTCCTGTGGTCGTCCCCGTAACAACGGACACGATCAGTGCAGCGATCCAGAGCGTTATTTCCCGGCTCCGCTCACCCTCACCGCCTCCCGCCACTGTTGCGCCCTCCTCCTACTCGCCAACCCCAACGGCCCTTCCTGACGGCCCCCCGCCCAAGAAAAAGGCCAAGTCAAGCAAGAAGAAGAAAGTCACAGTGACGCTGGACCTCGAGCAGCTCCTCAAGCAGTCGGGTATCATGGACGAGGACCTGGCAGACGATGGGAGCGGCGGGTTCGGGGATTTCTTCAGCTCGTGTTCTTCACAGGAAGAGCCGGAAGTCCCGGCGGCGCCTGTACCGGTCCCGGTACTAGAGAACGGGTTCAGTCACCCAAAGCCAACCAACAATAACACGCTCAATAATAACCTGAATAACAATAATTACAAGGCGAACGGGCTCCAGGCGCATGTCCATGTGCTCAAGCCCTCGGCGAAAACGAAACAGAAGTCTCCGAAGGTGCCACAACTGGCCCAGCCGCCTCCGGCGCCTCTACCTGAGACGCCCAAAAAGGCTCCACCCAAAAAGTCAAAGAAGCGACCGCCGCCGCCTGAGGAGCCAAAGGTCGAGCCAATCCCTCCGCCCGCGCCTGCTCCCAAAAGCAAAAAGAAGAAACCGGCCCCCACCGCGGCGCCAGAGGTCCCGGCCCCGCCAACTGCCACTGCCAACATTGTGACCCCGCCCAAGAAGGCAGCTCCCAAGAAGAAGAAGGCACCGCCGCCAAAGGTCGAACCGCCCTCCCCGCCGGCCACTCCGCCCACAACCCCCGCCACAACAACCCGGATCGTCCAGACCATTCAGCTCACACCACAGAACCAGCAGCTGTTGCGGAACATTCAGGCCCAGATCCAGCGCCTCCTCTCCCTACCAAAGCGGAACGAGACGGAACAGACTGCCTTGCAGAAGCTCATTGTGCTCCAGCAGCAGGTCATTGGGACCGGGACGCCGGTCCCGAACCCCACTCATCTCCAAACGGTACGTACTAAAGGATACTATAGCAGGAGGCGTGAGTATAACTATGTACACAGGCGGACCTGCATGCGGTTCCGTTAGTACGCATTTGAACGTCGTTGAATATTTGCATGTAAGTTCAAGGTGGGAGCTGGAGAGGCTTGACACTTGAAGCCAGGCACCAGCACACGGCACTACAGAGGGCGTCTAGTCTGACCCTTATGATTTGATATGAATGATTTCCTTGGTCTGAAGTTTCAGTGTGCATGCTGGACTACGAATGTGGTCTGGACCCTTTCCCTCTTCCTGAGGATCTTGTTCCTGTCATTTTCTTCCATTTTCTGTTCCTTTTTTCCTTATTGTAGGCCCTACTAACTTATTTCAGTATATTCGTCACTTATTTCCGCTCGCTCCCTTAAACTTTCTGCACATTTTGTAAATAAAATGTTTACGTTACGTTAATATTCATGGAATTGGTCTGCACTGCTTCCACTTGTCGGTAATGGTTGTGCGGAATACATAGTCGTCAAGCTTGACCTAAAAACATTATAAACGGCGCATTACGGCCTTTTCTAAAATCAAATAAGAAGAAAATGGACATACACTAACACCTAAGATAATACATTGAATGTACAAATGTTGAATTTAGCCAATTTAGCTGTACATATTTGAACCGGTGCATTTAATTTGGCATGCGCTTACACTGTTCTTTCTATTTGACCCTTTAACTTAGTTCCACTAATATTATATTTAAGACCCAGCTGCATGGTGCATGGGAATCTCTGCTTACAATGTTACAAGCGTATGAAGGCTTGTATTTAATGCTACATCAAAATATTGATTTTAGAATAAAATCTAACAAGAGTAGCTTTGCGTAATCTGGGTTAATATGCCTTAATCTTTATACATTTTCTGGTGAAATCAATATTTTTGATGCGACAAGCGTAATGATTCGTGTACAAAGCGTGCTAAAGGTGCCTGCCTTTGTATTGTATTGTGGGAGCTAATCGGTGCCGAGCGTGAGTGTATTTATAATGGAGTGACTGACCTGTATATTTATTACCAAAACCAATGTCTAGTTGAGCGGGACTCAGGGAGCTGTGGCGCTCAAGCCAGGAACTGATTCCGGCGTCACGGTGCTCAAGGGGCCGATCCCTACAGTGACGAGCGTTGCTGCCGCTGCTGCTTCTGCTGCCTCCTCCACGTTGCCAAAACCGATCCAGCCCGCGCCACCACCCGTCAGCACGAGTAGTATTGAGGCTCAGTTCCTGAGCCAGACTAACTCTCTATATAACAACAGTAGTTGTAGTGGTGGTGCTGTTGCTGGAGCAGGGAGCACGGAGGCCTCTAACACGCCCAAACCCGCCATTCTTCCCCATGTACCTAATGGAACTGACCCGCATCCTTCCCCTGACCCCCCTAACAAAATCCAACTACTCTTAGGGAACCAGAACATTAAGTCGGAGCCAGGCACCGCTGGGGACAAGGTAACCTTGACTCGAAGAGTCACAGTTCACGGCTCACCTTCACTCTCATTTGAATTTGAAGTATAATGTAGTGCAACAGCCTCTTACGTTTATCCCGACAGTTTTTTAAAAGGATTTTTAACGAATTCCTCCGATTCTTCCGCTCCAATCCTCCGTTTCCGTATATATTTACGTCTGCTGAGATCCTCTCTTCCCGCAATTTGTCTGCTCGAATCCTTCGTTTCCGCCTATTTTCTGCTCCATTCTTCCTTTCCTGCAATCCTTGTTCTCTAAACTTCATTATCCGCCATTTTTCTGCTCCAATCTTCTTTTTCGGCAATACTTCTTTTCCGCAAATTTTCTCCCTCCAATCCTTCTCCGCAATACATCTAGCCCAAGCCTTCTTTTCCGTAAATTTTCTGCTCCAATCTTCCCTTTCGGCATGGCTTCTGCTTCATACATCCTTTTCCGCAATTGTCTGCTCATATCCTCCCTTCTCTGAATTCAGTGCAGTTTTAGTTAATGTCCTCGAACTGTATTCTCTGTTAAAATTAAGCCATGACCCTTACGTACGTATACTACATTTTTTGTTTCTGCGCATTCACCCGTATTGACCCCTTAGTACTTCCTTTTCCTTTGAATTCTCATATTGCTATATGTTATTGCTTATATTTGAAATAATATTAAATCATTGTTGCATAGTTTACCTCGTCACATTATTCTTGACCAATGCTTATATCTTTTAGACTTGAAACTTGCTAAGCCTTAATTTCTGCCTATTTTAAGTTGCTACTTTAATTCCTATGTAGGTACTACCTATTGGATAAATCTCAATAAAATCATGCACTATGCCACGCTCCATTTTGGACAGCCTCTGCAGTTTTTGTTTATTTCAGTTTTTTCTCCCATCCGCATCAAACGCATCCGTTCAGCTACGGCTACACTTCATTCCTATGCTAGACTTCTTATTTTCCGCCACTAATGCTCCTTCTATTTTGTTCCTTAGGTCACGAGCAGCTCCATTACGGCCACGACGACCACGACGCTCTCCACAGCGAACAGTAGTTCGGGCAGCTACAACGGAAGCACGTTCTATCATAGCCCACAGCAGCAGGCTCAGGCCCTGCTTGAGGAGAAGCGGCTGGAGGAGCAGCTCATTGCCCGCCTCAAGGCCGACGAGGAGACGAGGATCAAGTGGCGGAAAGAGGAGTAAGCTGAATATTGACTTCTGACCCTGGTTTTTCCATATTGACCTCTGACCGGGTTCCTCTTTGTCCTAGGTTTGAGGCTAGGATAACCAAGGATCAGAAGTGCTTTAGGGAGCCTGACTACGTGACCCCGTTCAGGTCAGAGGCTGACGTAATTGAAAGACTGATGAAGTACCACGTGGGGCGGGACCGGAACCAAATGAGCTTTGAGGAGTTTGACGAGGACTTTGCCGACACTTCCGTCCATCTCCTCGACAAGTTCAATGGGATGATCCACAAGTACCGGGCCCTTCTTCTCAAGGAGTCATTGGTGAGGGGGATTGGGTCATTGAGGTTGACCTCTGTCTTAAACTACGATTAGGTTATACGTATAGTGGTCGTATTTGTATTACAGAAGGAGGTCGTTTGTGCGGAGCGGGTGATGTTAGAGCGAATATTTGTTGGGGAAGAGAAGGTGATGCTGGATCATGACAGGCAGGCTGTAGCACAGGGCGAGAGTAAGTTATAGTCTAGGTCCAAATTCTACGGACCACCTTTGACCTTTATGCTCCTCCTTTTTTCCGACAGTTTTGAACTTGGCCCCGCCCCCTCCGAGCTGGATCCCTAAGATCAAGGAACTCGTGGAGGCGGACATGAAGGAAATGGAGCGGGACTCCATTGTCAATCAACAGGTCCAGTCCGCAATTGACTCAATCATCACGTTCGGGAACAACGAGGCCTCCAGCTACCCGCTCGCTGAAGAGGGCGAAAAGGTAAGGGGCGCAGGTCGCATTTCCAGTCTCTACCTCCTGAAATTCGGCCAATCAGCAAATGTGGAATAACGAGGACGAATATTTGAACTGCAAATAGTTAATTGGCGAAATAACAAAGCAATTAACTGTTTACAACACCTAATAAATATTACTCTAGGCCACAATCTCATAAAACACTTTGTAAGCAATTGCTAAACAATTTCGTAACAGTTGCTAAACGATTTCGTAACAGTTGGTAAAATTTTACTCAATTTGCGCCATTGCACCAGCCATATTGTTATATTGGGCTTCGTATGATAAGTACAGCAAACCAGTGCTACCAATTACGAATTTGAACCTTCCGTCAAATAATAATGGCACGTATTTTGTATTAAATTTCCAGATTGAATACGACGCCTTCGGCGTGGCGATCTCGAGCTCCTACAATAACTCCTCCTCCTCGGCCGACATTGACGAGGCGGTCCGATCAATACTAATTTAGAGACTGGATTTAGGAGCAGATGACCCCTTGAGCCCTTATGCATTTTATAGCCCGGAGGGCTGCCCGAACCCCGGGTTTTTTTTTATACTCAAACTACCAAACCCCCGTATTACTGTGTCCTACGTTAGGCTAGTTAATTGTTAATTAAGACAAAACCGTGATATTTACCATACCTACATCAGGAATTATTTAATACATAGAATATTAGTTTGTTAGTGTATTCTTTTGGTGATACGAGATGGGTTGATCATTGAGGAGGAAAGTCAAACCACGTCAATCCTACTGCTGCTGGGTAATCTAATGTATACTACGTAGTACGTACTACTTAATGTCATGGGTGGTTCTCTGCGCAATGCTCTGTACTAATCATGTTAAAATTTACACACTGCATTTTTAATAGAGGAACCAGAACAAGCGTCTTTCCAAAAATTTGTACTGTCTAAGCCCCTAGCTTTACACATTTCCAATTATAATTAACCCAAGTTGCTGTTAACTGTCAATAATACAAATACCAGAACCCGCCTCTTTATACTATGGAACTATGGGCCAGAAGTCTATTCTAAGAGTTCCAGCTGCACAAATTGTAAGAATCCGTATTATTTTAGTGTAACAAAGGGAAGTGAAATGGTAATTGTTACAGGCCAAAAGACCCGAAAGCAAACTCTATTTTAAGCCAAATAAAAGCTGGGCATTTCGTACTCGTTTTTAAGAAGAAATATGTGGTGCGCTTGTTTCTTGAATAGGCGTTCAACAGCTGGCGCTGACGACTTTTGGCGGCTTATTATTAATTTACGTAGTAGAACAATTGGAGGAAACCAGTTTGAATTTTCTATTAATATATATGCTTCTATATCAATCTGATTTTCAGCATTTTCAACTTGATTTTCAACATTTTAACCAATACGATCCAATTTTGCCTAATACAAAATAGTAATCCGACCAGCAGGACACTATCACGCATCAGGCAGCCGCCGTCGAATTTCCGTGCTGCGCTTATGATGTGTGTTAACGCAATATATCCGTATGTCGTCACTGGTCACCCCCACTGACCATTTCCAGTAACGTAACTAATTGTTATGGGAGCCACTTCCTGCTTTCTGTTTCGAGTTATTTATCTTTAACGTTTTCCGATATAGACCTTCAACGCTGCTCAGGCGTTGACCTTGTTATTGTCACTGAATTTTACGAACGTTTGAGGGCAAGGTTCAAACTTCCTTCCTTTGCAATTTGCAACATTCATTTCTCGGCTCTCTTTAAAACGTTATACTTTCGTAAGTGCGCGCTTGCTTTGGTTTTGATACGCGTGCACGTGAACATTTCTTGAGAGCGAAGTTTGTATTGAGCCATTCTAAAAATAATTCAATTTTACTGTTCAAAGTTTAAACCACATAAAGGGCGTAGTCTCATAATTTAGAAAGCCGGACACAAAATGTCAGTGAAAGAGTCAGACGAAGTGGACATCCTGATCAACGAGAGCGGGGACGGGGAAGTGAAGCCTGAGGTCAAGTCGGTCCGGACCTTGGCTGACCTCACGCCCGGCATCTGGACCAAACTTCAAGTTGAGATTACCGGAGGGGTCATGGAGGACCGTGTGGGTCACACACTAGTCTCCGTCCCGACCCAAAAAGCTGTCTACATGATTGGGGGCGGGAACCACGGCGGGGACACGGACCAGCTCTGGGAGATCACGCTCCAAGCCGACGGCGGCCTGACCTCTAAATTTCAGGCTGAACTCTCGGCTGCCTTCCCGCCTCGCTACGAGTTCCTCTGCGGGGTGACGGGGTCAGGGGAGTCCGTGGTCGTCTTTGGAGGGGCGGACAATATCAGTACCCGAAATGACGTTGTGGTCCTTGACCTCCCCACCAAGGGCGTCTATTCCCCGTTCGAGGGGTCGCCTGGGGCGGAACCCGACGTCCCGGTCCCGCGGACCCAAGGGACCAACTCTTGCATAATGAGTAAGTATTTCAGCATATAGTTTATTGACAACTGATGACCTTGACTGATGTTAAAATGACCCCTGTCAGAGCTTCGGGACCAGGACTGCCTTGTGGTATTCGGTGGCGGCCTCCGGTCCGAAAAGGCTGTGGAGGACGGAAACCTGTACTTGTTTAACCTTGAGGAGCGGAGCTGGAACCGGGTCGAGGTCACCGGCAGCACGCCGCCACCGGTCCAAGGTCACGGGATGGTCGCTGTTGGAACTCTGGTAAGACTTAAACATCAATTTAAAATGTAATGTTATATAGCAAAACTCAGGTTGCGTTTGTAGGTCTTCATTTTCGGCGGAATGGACAACTTCCTCCTCTTTGACGAGCTCTACATGATTGACCTTTCATTGGACGCTCCAGCTTGGATCCAGCTTCGTTTCAGCGGGCCGGGGCCCTGCGCCCGGGCTGCTTATGGGATCACAACACTTGGGAATGACATTTATGTTTGCGCCGGGCTTGGGCACGAAGGTGCTTTGGCCGACATGTGGAAGTTCAATGTTGGTAAGGACAAAAGATCAAGGGCATGACTCTATTGGCCGAAGGCATACAAATGACATTCGAATTTGTCCCATAGAATCAAGAGAGTGGACTCAGATTGAGTCGGGGGAGGGCTACGGTAAGGTCCTGTTCAGCCCAAGACTCGACTTTGCTATGACTAGCCTCGTCCTCCCTGGCGTGACCGAAGGTCAAGTTGAGGGTCAAGGGGACGCCGGCTCGATCTCGACCTACATCCTCCTCCATGGCGGAATGAACACTTACGGAGAGATCTTCAGTGACTTTTGGATTTATCCTCTGTCGCCCTAAGCACTGTCCTTTTGTCCATTGACATTCGCCATGATTGCCAATTCAGCTAATAAAATTATCCTAAATAATTCAGCGTGCAATCTTTTGGGGTTTTCTTGATTTATTGCAAAACTTAGCAGCCGCAGGATATCATATATAAAAACGTATAGTAGTACATAGTAAGTTGATTATCTGCCCACAGAAAAGGTGCGGTAGCTAAGGCTGAGCTCGTGACCCCGGACCTCCCGTCCTTGGTACTTCGCAAGGGCCTCACCCGCATCTTCCGTGGACGAGAATAGTAGAAAGGCAAAGGATACGACGTCCCCGGTGACGGGGTCAACCTCCCTCGTCGGCTTCGTCACGGATATTGCCTCGGGACATATGTCCTGAAGCTCGGACAGCTTCAGGTCAAGGGGCAGGTTGAGGACTTTGAGTCTGCAACAGAGAAAGAGGTTGTTAGAATCTTATCCGGGTCTTTCCCTTCCTGCCAGACTGCCTTACTAAGGCACGATTTTAAGGTAAGACAGGAAGGCAAGGAAGGCATTAACTCAATAGTACTGCCCCCAACTACTACTCGTCAAAATAATCGGATAGCTCCTCATAATATCTCAGCAGGCTAACTTACGAGGAATAGTCGTTCTGTAGCATGGGCAGGTTTGGCCGATGACCTGAGACCGATGACCTGGTCGTCCCTTCCAGCCCCGCTTCCGGGTCCTCCGAATGGTGTGATACATCCAAAGCTGAGCCCAGGACCGTTTGACTCTCGTACCCGCCACCCCGCTTGTTCAAGTAAATCACTTCGGCACGACCCGGGTCCTTGGCCGGCTTCCGCGGCCAGCCCACCTCCGAAGCGGACGGAAGGTTGAAGGTCATGGCGCTGAGCTGGACAGGATTCGTGGCCGCATTCTTGGCTGCGATCCGAAGCAAGTCCGTCCGCTCGTTGATCCGGCTCGTTTCCAGTATCGTGCTGTCCTCGGAGCCATGTCGCTCCTGGAGCGGAGCGCTTAGGAATTGGAACTGGCGCCGCTCACCACTTCGTGCCCTCCGTGACCTCGGGCTCGTGACAGATGATGATGGGTCAGAGGCCTGCCAGGCGGATCGGGCCTCAGGCTGGCGTAAATGGGTGGGCTCTTCATAGTAGCGCGGGGCTGTTTCCTTCCGCCATTGCTCAAGTCGATCCTGCTTGACCCGCCTAGTGACCTCTTCGCGGGCTTGGTGGGGAGGCGGGCGGAAGATTCGGAGTGAGTTGTGAAATTCTTCGGATAGCTCTGTCCGGGGATCTCGGGTGTCAGTGCTTCGGCGGCCTTTTCGGGAAGCTGGGCTCTCCCTCCGGCTGTGACTTTGACCTCGGCTCGGGTCACCGCTCCTCTGATGGGACTCGGGTCGTGAGCTCCTCCGTTTGTCAGAATCCATTCTTTCGTGAGAAGGTCAATTTTCTGGAACGACTTACTACCTTTCCACACACTTCTCCATATTTCGTTGGACTGGCTTGACTGTGCTGTTGTGGTAACACATTTAACGACACAATGATCGATTCCTTGTTGCCAGGCAAACAAGTATTTGTATTTAACCCATAATGCTGGGTTATCAAAATTAAGGGTCACAGGTGAACCAACTACCACAAAGAGGTCACAACTTTTTAGTGTATTCTTGGTAATTGCATTTTTAAACTATACCCGTACCTCTGGAACCAAGTGTGTGAATAAGAGCCACACATAACGTACAATGCCCACAACGCCGCCGGCTCCTGTGTAAAACGTTCTGTTCCATTTATTCTCAATACGTAACAAGTTAATTGTATTAAAACAGGCTCCAATTCTTGGTAAAACTGACCGGAGGTCAGGCTGAGTGTAAATGGGAGAAAAGGGTAGATAAGAAAGAATATCGTAATGCTTGTGCAATAATTGTATAATAGGGGTTAAGTCATCGGTATTAAAAAGCGAAGAGTGTTTCTGTTCTCTGAAGCCCGTTTTGGATTTGTAACATTGTTCTGGTTTGGCCTGCTGCACGCACGCGGAGGCACTCAATCTCAATGGTCGCCCCGCAAGAGCTCAAAGAGTAAGTTGAAGCCCGAAGAGTCCTCCGTCTTCGCTGTGAGCATGTCCTTTCCGACCTAATTGGCCAACGAAATAGAGAATTAGCTTCCATTACCTAACTTTCCGAAATATTCTGAGTGACGGCGTAAACTAACCTGACAAATTCTTTGTAGTTCCGGGATCTTGAGTAGCAGCTCACCGAATTTGGACGGAGACTCGGGGCACCGAGCAATCGTGTAGGCCTGTAGACACTGGAGGAGCCGCTCCTGAGATTCACGGACCTTGTCACCTTCCGTCAGCTCGTCAACTTCTGGAGAGACAAGGAATTGGCATAAAAAAGAGCGCTCTCGCCTTAGGTCTTAATGTAAGTCCATTTGTAACCCGCGCGTACCTGATGACATGAGAATAATAACTTTGAGCGCGGCGTACTCGACGGTGTCGAGCCGGAGGCGGCGGAGGTTGTCCGCAAAGTGAATCATGCGCGTGATGCACTGATTCCCATGAGCGTCGCTCTCCTTCAGCGTTAGCCGCTCGTTGATCCGAATCTGGCCGGCCGGCATTGGGATTGAGCGGTAGCAGCAAGAAAAGAGCAGGAGCTCGCACCAGGAATTGAGGAGGAGCTTCGTCTGGTCCTCAACCTGTTCCAAGGACGTCAGAGGGTCAATTTAAATACGCTTACAATGTGGAAATATAAACCCGTATTTCCGAGTCTACCTGAATATGCTTGAAGAGGGGCAGAGACTTGCACCATTTGACGAGGCGATAGAGGCGGCGGTCGGCGGCGGAGCAGAGCTCTGCCAGGTAGTCCTCTACTTTTGGGTCACCGGAAGGGACGGAGGGGTGCTTCCCGAGGTCACTGAGGGCGTCCCCTTCGGCCGACAAGTGCCAGAGGGACTCACACTCAACGATTTCCTTGAGGAGGTTAGGGATCTCCCAGGTCGGGAGGGAGGAAGAGGGGCCAGAGGGGTCAGCGGAACAGCCGCCGCTCGAGCTGGGCGGGAGGGCGTAGCTGCAGGCATAAGTACTCCGACCACCCCGCGTCCGGTCCTCACGTATTGCTGCAAAAAACCCAGAAAATTAGTTAATAGAGTCCGCCCCACAATCCCAATCCTGATTTCTTGTGCCTTTTACCTTCTAATTTCATGCCGACCCTTAGACACTTGTCAAAACGGCAGGCCGGGCACTTTTTCCGCGTGGCAATGGCCACGTGGCAGGAGGCCCCTCGAAGGCACACGTAGTTCTTCCGGTTCTGGACCGTCCGCTTGAAGAAGCCCTTGCAAGACTCACAAGAGAAGATCCCGTAGTGGAACCCCGAGATCCGGTCACCACAAATTGGGCACGGGCTGTGGGAGTCACATCATACAAGACAAATTAGCACAGTCGGCTCTCAATATTTACTTAGCGGCTTAATGAACGGTAGACTCAAGTGGGGCCTCACCTGTTAATCAACTGCTGTCTTGAAATCCCTTGTGAAGTCAGATTCGAGGAGAG
>JAQFZY010001813.1:0-13874 GCA_034696285.1 Hypogastrura burkilli | reverse complement strand
CGTCCAGCTTCATCCTTTTTTCTTCACTGCTCCGGATAATTCTTTTTTTGCCATTTATAGGCATCAAATTATAAGGTGTCTTTGATATTTATGTCAGGAATACTAATACTATGTCAGGAAGTAACATTTTTGTAAATAAATTTTCTAATGTTTTGCTATGGGCCATCGGCACCGGGTTACAGCAGACTAGTAACGTTTCATAAGATTTTGCTTTCATAAGATTCAGAATGCGGGCCATATGAGTTTGGACACATAATGCATTATAATGGCTTCAATCATAACACATTTTCGTAAAGCAGGAATATGGCAAGAGAGATCCGGCCGGCCTTGTTTCTGCTTTACAGTTGCTGCTGCTGTGTTTTTACCTAATTTATGAGCTCGTACAAGGAAGTACGTACGCCACTGAAATAATTGGTATTATTGCATTTTAAAAGCAAGATACTACTTCTCTTTCCGACTCCTTTCGTCACTTCAAATCTCGCCTGGATCTCCCCTGGCCCTCTTTTGGCCCGCCCAGTCTTATCTGCTACATTGTGACGGAACTCCTATCCCAGTCTTTTGATTTCATGCCGAACTCTATATTCCGTATTGTAACTCCTCGCAGGTAACTATTTGCGGCAAGTGAACAACTCCAACCAGCATGCGTTTTCTCCTTGAGGTTTGTCCAATTTCCCAAGTAATAATGTTTAAAATGTTAAGCGACCGGTCCGGCCTCCCGGCCGGTCCGGCCTGGAGCGGGTGCTCCTCTCGGTCCATGCCTGTTACGACTCTGCTTCCATATTCCAAATCATGGTTATGGATTAAGGTGACCATAATTTAACGAACACAAAAGTGAGCGTGGCCTTAAAGCCACAAATCTACCACTCGTTCCAATATAACGCTTCTAAACACCTGATACCAATGTGTCCGTCGAAATTTGGTTGGAACAATGCAGTGATACATGGCTAAAATACTAGGAGTCCATGTATTACTATCAAAGTAAAGTACCTTTTATTATTGACGCAAACGGTCCGGAATTTTCAAGTTTCACTGAATGTATTTCTCATATTATTGAATCTTAAGATTTCAATGGTCTTCATTGCAGTCATATTACTCCCTGCATGCCATAACAACATTAACTTTTACAATCAACATACGGAATTTGTAGAATAAATTACCCGTTGTAATTGTAGAATTAAAACACCACCAACATTAGTATTAGTATTATCCGCGCACAAACTAATGACCTTCTCTTCAACAGTAAACTCTTTCAGTGCAAAGTTAAGATGTCTTAAAAGTACATATGTCCAGGAACCGAAATCGACACGAAATGGAGTTGAGATTGCGCTAGCAAATCTCAACCTCCATGTGTCGATTTTTTAAAATTACTGTGAAAGTTAGGTTAGATTAATCAATATTTAGTTTGGTTAGGCTGCTTATGCATTTCATAGTATAAGTGCGCACGCGTGCTCACCTGTCAATATTTAACATCGAGTGTTTTCCTCTGCTTTTACGCAGGCCAGTAGGAGTTTTGGCACTTATTACATAATATGTCCAGCATGATAAGATCAGAGGCCATACACAGAGATGTGGCAAGTGAGGTTTCAGAGTCTATATTTTTATTATGAATTCGTGCACGAAGTACGTAGAGCGTGCATAGAATCTCTTTGTTTTACGACAGTGAAGCAAATGAATTGGGATTTACGTTCTGATATTTAAATGTGTATAATGTGTGTAATAAATAAATGTTATATTAATAATTAACAAGTAACGACCTCGCACTATGACCAATTCAGAGTAAAATTGAGACAGTTACTTTTTACAACATAAAAACCACAACAAAAGTGATTTTTGATATTAGAAGAAAATATGGAACAAGTTTTTTATAATAAAATAGCGGGTTTTACCTCAAATCTGAACAATCCGAAAAACCCGGGTTTTAAATACCCGGGTACTTACAACTACGAATTCTATTCTAGGTGATGGGCTAACTGTACTGGAGCATGTATGTTGTAAAAAAAATTCAATTTGACCCGTAATCTCCTCAAAAACTGAGTTTTTAAAATTTTCGGGGCCAACTTTAGCAGCCCATAATATGGTGGACGCAGCTGATTTTAGTTTTATAATATATGTATGTATGTATTCGAGGATGGGTAACTGGGTATTGATTGTCTCCTGTACAAGTACACAGGTGACTTCTCAAGTCCAGTCACCGCCTGGACCAGCTCAACCGTAGGGCACTAGAGACTATTTCCATTCTCCCAGAATGTGTCTCGTCATCCAACTTCACGCATGTAGCACTGACAAGTCATTAGAGAGAGCCCCGTAAGTCACTTTGTACGGCCTTGGCGGTGTAGTGATTTAATATCATATCCTGCTCCTCTGCCTACAACTGCGGATGCCGGACTTTATAATATAGCTATTAAGGTGTTCTATGGCACGCAAAAATCTAGATAGCGCTATCTGCCCGAGGAACCGGTATATGACGGGTCAAACTTGTCGAAAAAGGCCGTCATAATATGAGCGGAGATTAGATGCAATTATGCAATGTGCAATGATGCAATACATATGCATCCTTTAGAAAAGGCGACGTGAAGTCAAATATTAACACATTGCATCATTGACATTGCATAATTGCATCTAATCCCCCCTCATATTATGACGGCCTTCTTTGACAAGTTTGACCCGTCATATATCGGCTACTCGGGCAGTTAGGGCTATGTCGAATTTAGTGTGCCATAGAACACCTTAAGAACTATATTATAAAACTAAAATCAGCTGCTTCTACGCATATTCTACTATTTTATGGGCTGTTAAAGTTGGCCCCGAAAAATTAAAAAAAAAGGTTTTTGAAGAGATTACGTGTCAAATTGACATTTGTTCACAATATACATGCTCCAGTACAGTTAGGCCATCACCTGGAATAGAATTCGTAGTTGTAAGTACCCGGGTATCCGAAACCCGGGTTTTTCGGATTTAGGCTAAAACTCGCTATTTTATTATCAAAAACGTGTTCCATATTTTCTTCTAATATCAAAAAAAAACTTTGTTCGTTGTTTATATGTTGTAAAAAGTTACTGTCTCAGTTTTACTCTGAATTGGTCATAGTGCTTCGCCGTCGGCTCGTATCTTACACTTGCGCACCCGGCTCCGCCACTTAACAAATATTTCGTTTAGTAAATAAATCGATCACCTCTAAACTCTAAACATGGAGAAACTAAATACTTATTTTTATCTACGAATTGTGAAACTAGAGCTGTAGGTTCTTGTTTTTGTATATTTTTATACTTTCTGTCGTAATGTTTTGTAATTATGGTATCAACTCGTGTCAGACACTTCCACTACGCACACATACAAATGCGCCATGCTGTGTTTTGTAACAGGTGGAATCGTTGAATTTTGAATAATGGGATTTGTGCACCAGATTGTAAGCTTACGCAACTGTGGGACTTGTCTTGTCAATTTAAAAATTTTAGCATCATCTGAGTTTAATTGATTTGTGACAGTTGAGAGTGAATTGGCCATCATCATCATTAAGGAACGGAATAATATTCCCTAACAAACCTTGAAATATGATGTTATTATACCCTAAAAAAAACGGTAAATATGTCCTTAAAAACCCCAAAATATGCTTTATACACATAAAATCTGCTCTAAAAAATAAATTAAATTCCGAAAAATAATATATGCGCGCAAGCATAAAATGCGAGAGTAGGAATAGGGTAGCATTTACGCGCATGAAACTATTAATACATTCAACAAATTATGTATTTTAGTATTTAAAATAAACGAACAGCGCCAAAGGCGCAAGTATTTTGAAGTTTTGGTTTTAAAAGTATAATTTTTAGCGTAATAAGTCACCAAAATTTAAAAAAAACAAACATTACTTTTTCTTAAATATGCACTAAAAGCGCAAAAAGTGCAAAATAAAATAAATTTGTCGTAAAAGTCCAAAGTATGCTAAAGTATGTCAAATAAAACTGAATATATAATGTCGTACTGAACGAATTCGTGGACATTTGGCAAAAGATTTGCAATATTCACACATCATAAGGAATATATTTTATGTCGAAAACCGTTCCTTAATCATCATAGATCAAGTGAATTAGTGATGTATTGTATGCCGGAGGGATTTGGATTCTGGCCCTTGTTGTTATGGTCCATGGGAGTAGAAGTGTAATAAACTATAAATTATGGATTTTTAGAAAATTTCCACAAAATTCTAAGCAATCCGTTGCTAGGGAAGATGTTATTTGCCATTTAAGGGGTGACCCCTTGACGCTAAGATTCTCATATTCACACATGGTCTTCGAATTTGGTATACATTTTTTTATGATTTGT
Organism: Hypogastrura burkilli; assembly: GCA_034696285.1. Lineage (NCBI taxonomy): Eukaryota > Metazoa > Arthropoda > Collembola > Poduromorpha > Hypogastruridae > Hypogastrura > Hypogastrura burkilli. The sequence goes on along the minus strand of JAQFZY010001813.1, from coordinate 9,554 downwards.
TTGGTAGGTCTGGGTTGAGAATTGCGCTAACAATAGGTTGCAGACAACGCAAAATCGGCTGTAATTTTATAATAGTTAGATTATTATCTTGTAGCATTTTGGAACCATTTTTGTTTAGATATATTTTAGTTAATAAGTATATTTATTATTCTCAATTCCGCTCTTTAACATTTTATCCAGATGTTAATATTTGTATAATTCACTAGTTAACTACATCGCCATCGGCTTATGATGCCGACGACGGGTCCAAATTCGATTTCCTTAATTAATAGCGATGGGATCGGGTTTGGACGGGCCCAGTGGTGCCGGCGGCCCCGAATTCGACTTCCTTGAGAAAATTATTGTCGGGTCGGGTTATGACAAGTAAAACCGTACCAAAAGAGTTTACCGTAATTCGGTCTCTCGGGTTTCTGTTCTGCCCATTCCCCCCCCCCCGGATCGTAAGATCGAGTAACGTGCTGGTTTCTAAATAATTTTTATTTATGTAAACATTCAGCCATCCTTGACGTATCCTGCACGCAGGTTATCAAGTTAAAGTACTATACATTTGTACTCGTACTCGTAAATCAGTTGTGACTTCATATAATTAGATCAATTATTTGTAGAATTTTTTTGGGTTAAGCGGTGGAGTCGCGTGAACCAGTATAAGACAAGAGCCGAAGGCGACGTCGTTTCTAGTAAGACATTTTATTATTTCATTCTTTGTACTATAATTCTAACGTATGTATATGAGAGGAGCCGTATAGGCGTCGTTTTCACTACATAGTCTGGCCATAAGTAATGCAGATTAGGAAACATTCGATTGCTCACGTCCCTTTGATCGTAGACATTAGATATCCATATCAGTAGAAAGAGGGTTTAATTCTGACTTATGAAGAACAATCACCTAAAAAAGGTAGCGCCCTGTCTGCCCGTACTGAGCCGAAGACTCATACCCTCGCGCTCATCAAAATTACGCAACGCGTTTACGGACAAAGTACCCCACAGGCAGGCCAAATATTTTTTTTTGGAACCTTGACGATTCGTCGGTGTGCAGATCGTACATTTTGCTCGACTTTTTGCTGCATGCCGTAATTCATTGTGTCAAGGTGCCGTCTCACGGATGCCAAACCTTCAGTAAGTTGTGTATACGAAAAAGAAAGCAAATGCAAATTTTGTAGATCTTCGGCACTTTCAGCCCACGTGGTGCCCTGTAGACAGGTCCAAAGGTCATTTTAAGAAGAATGCTATATTCATTGAAGAAGACATTCTCTTAGGACATCAATCGTGACATTTTTTATGTCAACCGTGACCCCGTTCTGCCACAAAATGAAGCCCCTTACAGCCCTTCCAGCGGACTCCACGCACCAAATCATGCCTAACGCTCACCCGTGTGATCTTTTTGCATTTCTACGACTCATGGGACATCTTCGAAGTTTTAGGCGTTGAGTCAGTCACTTCATTTGTTGAAATGCTCCTTGACATTGACCAGCTTCTCATCTGTAAAGAGTGTGTCTTTCTGACCTTGTCATCTGCGTACCGCTTAAGGAGGGCGCGACATTTCTTGACCCGGGCGACCTTCTGAGGCAAAGTGACATGTACCTCGTTTCAAAGCCTTGAGTTTTAAGCCCGTCTTCAGTGCACGCTGCATCGTTTTCCGCGACACCATCATCTGTAGGGCGAGTTGTTTCTGACAACGTCGCGGGTTTCTTCGGATTCTGGCTTTCAAGACTTTCAGCATTGTTGGAGTCCTTACGGACCTCGGCCGACTGGATTTTTTCTTCGGATCAGTAGAACCGGTTTCTAGGTAACGTTTTATGGTACGGTCGACAACTGACCAACTGACCGCTGCCTTTCCCAGCAACTTGACAATCTCTGGTCTTGTCTTCCCGTTTAAAAAAAGTGAAATAATGGCTTCCCGCCTCCCCTTGAGCTCCTCTCGTTGTTCCATAGGGGCAAAGTGAAACACTGTGTGGATAGACTTTAAGGTTAATATACAAGGTATCTAACGCGCGAGTCAGAATTTCCGAGTGAAGCTTTGTGAATGATATATTCTCAATAAACGTTACTTAAGCCCAGACTAGGTAGTATATTTTAATATTTCTAGATTTCGAAATAATTTTTTTAGTTTTACAACGATTTACTTAACAAAAAGTAATCATTAACACATATTGTACAATATAATAAACTTCAACGAAGTCCCTGCGTAATTTGGGCTTCGCCCTGTCTAATATACCCTAATGTTGAATTTGAAGTCGTGCCAACCATCAGGATTGGTTCCTCTCGGGGAGGAACGCCAATCACAGGCATTTACTGCTTGCCGTAACTTTCTTCAGATGTTCTTCTCATTTCCGTGAACATAATTACGGTAAGGGCGAAAAAATCCTGAAATCAGTCCCATGAATTTTTTGGGATTTGGGTACCTGAAGCAGCGGTTTTTCCGCCGACGAGCTCGCAATGTTTTGTTGATTTTGTAAAATGGTTTTTGATGAGTGGTCTAGGCTTACCCCGGAAACAGTTAGAAAAGTGTTTGCTGATTGGAAAGTGAGGTTGCGTAAGTGTGCACAAATGGTCTACACGCTAAACCAACACGCAGGATCCATCGTCGTCGTCTTAACTATGTAATTAACCAATTAAAAGTGATTCAATAAGGCCGCCACACCCTCTGTATAATTTAAGGATACACACCCGGAAAGCTTAATACGTAAATAAAAGTTATATTTCCTACAAACTTACTCCGATAGTTCCAGGCAAGTTCGCGTATAATTATTAACAGTTGTACGTTTTATTTAATATGTAGCGTTACAAACCACTAAGCACTACAAGTGTACTACAGAAACATTCAAAATAACAATGAAATACTTTTTAGGGTAACTTCGGCTTAGGACTTTGGACTACTTCAACTCGGAATTTCGGTAAAAATTACAGATTAGCGATGCCTCAAATTACATAATTTATCGATTACCGAAAACTCATTACCGATCGGTAATTGACTTCCCTAACCACAGCGAACGTTCGACTATGTTTTTGAAAGCGGTTTGGTTTTAGAGCTGAATATATTTATGTACATAGTCTAACATTTCTCTCACTCGCTGGAGCCACATGCAACAGTATTGACTTAAACTTCAGGCAAATCGATCTGAGGGGTATTTTTACCCCATGTGACCTCCGATGACCCGTAGAGGGTCAAAGAGTCGAGATACGACAATTGTGCCAGAAGGAAAGTTGTTCACGGTGATAAATTGCATAAGTATGCAAAGCTGTAACGAAATCTATCTGAGGGGGATTTTCCATAAGCTGTGTGCCACGTCCTTTGCCCCAAACCACCTACGACCATAGACTCAACTTTGGCGTAGATTCTAAAAACTGGAGACCAAATATCCAAGTTTGGCAAATGACTCCCTGACCATGACCACTTCCCTGGGGTCAAAGTGGGTGGATGACCTTTTATGACTTTTGCCTTAACTATGGCATGCGGCGCATCAAAAGTTTCGTCCGCACCTCAGGATCACAGATATTGGATGAAAAACGTGATTTGACCCACCCCTGACCCCCCACCGGTTACCCCAGAAGGGCAACCGAGGTCAATCCGACTCGGCTATATCGTGTGGCATATAAAGTTGGCCAGAATCGCAAACTGAGTGTTTATGGTTTGACCCGATATTTGACCAACCGGTGACCCCGGAAGGTCATCCAGGGTAGGGCTGACTACACTATGGCATGTGGCATTTCAAAATAATCATACGGGCTTGGGGAGCATGAATACATGTAAAACACCAGTTTTTCGGCCTATCGGTGATCCTGGGGTGACCCTAAAGGTCGCTCGGGGCAATTTAAATCAGCTCCGGATTCAGATGGCCTAGGGAATGTAGGGTCATGTGGGGACCTCCCAAACTATGTCCTGCGACATAATCAGAAAGATCGTTCGGGCCTAGGTAGCATCAATTTATGTGACAAACCGGGTTCCCGCCTACCGGTGAGCCCATGACCACGGAGTGACCCGCAAGGGGGGCCCGGGATTAACTTGAGTTAACATCGGTTTTAGATGCCCCAGACCATGTAGAGTCATACTCTAGGAATGATTTTTTTATCTTGACCTTTGGAGGTAACCAGGGTATATCCGCCTAAACCATAGCATCCGCACATCAAAATGGCCGTTAGGGGATACGGATCACGAATCACGAATATAAATAATGCTCGACCTACCCATGACCTCCAGGTTACCTTTAAGGGTCACCCAAGGTCAACCTGAGTTAGCATCGGTTTCGGATGCACTTAAATACACCTAATCAATCTCTTTCAAACCTTTTTTTAATTCGTTTAATCGTCGGGGGAAAAACATGATTTCGCTTTTAATGATTTGTTCAATTGTTGCGACTCGTTTCACTGTTGCTGGACAGATTTTGCTGCATTAGCGTGTCCCTTTTAGCCGAGTTATTCTGTAATTCGCTTCACTGTTTCGATTCGTCATTCCGTGTTGCACGTAGGGCTACACGCATGAGCTCGTCAGAGCACTTGTTTATAATTAATCATTATTACATCCTGCTACGGCAAGGATTTTAACATTCATAACGTATATTTCTTTACTAGTTCATGATAAGCTTGTTTTGTATTAATAAACATACATACATACTACATAATTAGCCGTATTATTACTATTACCATATATTATGTACTATACATACATATGTACATATAATAATATGTTATTAGCATGTTTTATAACTCTATTACAGGGCAAGTACAAGTTACTAATCGAGTCACTTTCGACACATTATATAGTATATGTGAATCGAGAGTTTTTGTGGCTGTAGCCGTAAGTTAATTCACCTTAAGCATGAAATATGTATTAAAAACAGTACCTAGCTTATTTACGCTAGAGTTAGAAAGACATACTATATGCAGAGATCCTTATTTAACATTCCCGATACGAAATTGTTGTTTACTTCCTAGATTTCGGAAGAATTGCACGATAGTGACTATATTTTGATTATGAATATTCTTTAAAACAAAACCTTCCGACGCCAAGTTTTGTATCTGTATCTCGGGATTAATTGCTTAATATTATGATTTCACAACGGGTACATTCACATTATCTATAGATCTTCTACTATAGGTAATTTTGGTGGGAACATGATAAATAGTATTTCCAGCAAAACCGCAACTAATGTCCAGTGACAGTTTGAAAAGTAATAATAGGGTAATAATAAATGATAGATTCAAAACATGCCAAAATAGTAGGCTGAGCGTTAGAGTAAAACTTGGCTCAATTTAATCATTGTAAGCAAATCAACAAACTGCGTTTGTATGAAAAATGCTATTAAATGAATCTAGTAATCTATTAATGACAACTAGACACTTACGATGAAAGCAAAGTTGGGGAAGGCGGAGACTGGCAGATACCAGGGTGAATGAACTCTATAACACTAGCACGGTCTAGACAGGGTGGGCCCATTAGCTTTTTTCTAATGTGAACCACGAACTCCATCGTAAGGGACGGTTTGTTGACATTTCACACCTCCACCGTCTGTTAGTAACAGAGCGGACCAAACCCGAGGAGGCCAGACGTAGCAGAAATTACAGTTCGGAGTTCATTGACCCCGGCATAATCCTCGGGTTTGGCCTGCTCTGTTGCTAACAGGCGTTGGTGGCGGGGTGAAATGTCAACAAACCGTCCCTTACGATGGAGTTCGTGGTTCCCATTAGAAAAAAAGCTAATAGGCTCAACCTGTCTAGACCGTGCTAGTGTTATAGAGTTCATTCACCCTGGCAGATACTACTTACTACTTCTACTATACTAAACGGTGAGAATGCATGTATTATATGCTACTTTTACGTTTTATATGCAGTATACTGCATTCAACTGAAAAAATGGAATGTAGCAACACGATAGGGTTTACGGTTGTATGGGAGAACGGACTATTAATGCAATATCTTGCATGCGTGTACTTGAGAGTAGGTATCTCTGATTGAGAATATATAATGTTACTATGACTTTAAATAAATAGTTTGTCTCAGTAGCGACTGAGATAGAAGAGCTGTGAATTGGCAGAGTGAATAACGAATTCGTGACATTGTGGTTGCGGTTGCGGCCGATTTCAGAACAGCTCATTGTCAGTAGTTCCTCCCATTTGTACTTATAAATGTGTGGAGACGGCAGTTAAAAAAGAAGCAATCCAATGTTTACACTTCATATAAGGAACAATCAAGAGTTCATACTACTCGGTGACAAAAAGTCAATAACCTGTAAACCCTATTGTCAAATCCGAGGGCTCTTCTTTACCTTATCGGATTTGAATTTATCGCTGAGGCCTCGGACTTGAAAATAGGGTTTACAGGTTATTGACTTTTTATCCCCGAGAGTACCTCAGATACAAATGTATACGAATAAATATGAGAATATTTAAATGTGTGGCAAACTATCTACATGGTAGCTAAAAAGATCTGTTAGACAATCAAAATGAAAAACAAAATAGAAACTAGGATTATGTCGGACTCTACACGACCGCGCTTTGCAGACAACACGAAAAGTAACCATATTCTACCAAGCTGGCGAATGGGAAACCCCGGGAACCATGTCTTAGGCAATGTTTCCATGACGTGACAATTGTCACCTCGGACGATTTGGTGACTGCACTGGAATTCCGAGTTTGGTGCTCCAATTACTAATTCCATTTCCAGGTAGACAAGCCGCTTCTCTCCCCTTATTACTAAAACCAGATAAAGGAAATCAAGGCAACCGTGCAATGTGAATGATTATCATTAGTACCGTCCTGGGCAACAGAGCATGAAAGTAGACAGCTTATAGTATAAGACAATAAGAGATAGGAGGGGAGACAGTTAGATACAATTAAATTCAGCAAGTAGGTAACCATATTCTATGCGCTCCGTCACCAAAAGTTTAAGCACCGCACCGGAATCAATACAAAGTACTTATACAGCTCTTAAAATATTGTATCGCATCTCCATTATTACATGCAGAAATATAGGGATACAGTATACAGTGGCCTTAACTCGAAGAGGAATAATATATATAAATACTATATTCTGTAATCCTAATACGTACATGTACACATACTTCGAACTGTAACTAAAACGGGGCTACTCATTTTCTCTGAAGCTTAGGACTACATAAAGATTATTTTAAAGCTTCATGCATCAAACAAAATGTTAGCGTCTAGCCTGTTACTATAATAATCTTAGCAACCCCCGAAAAAGGACTACTCGTTTGGAGACAGAGTACAGGATTCCATTGTAGCAACTATGTATTATACATAGGTATTAAAATTATGGTAGTAACCGAGACGTCTGAAATGTTGGGTTCATTTTTGATGGGGACGGGGAGACCAGATTCGAATTTCGTCCAGCTGCTCGAATCGTATTCGGGTGAGTACTTGAGAACGTCTGGCTACGTATAGAAGCTCTAGTATAGATTCGTGCGGGGCTAGACGAGGACGAGGAGACTTTGGGTAACAATACGGACTTAACTCCTTCAGTCCTTTTCTGATTAATGTTGCCCAGTAATTTTTCTTGCGGTTTTGCAATTGGGGCTAATGTTGCGGGTGCAGGCCCTGAACCTCTACCCTTGTGTCGAAGGGTGCGAGGGCAGGGTGTTCGAGTTTCTTTGGGTGCCGAGAGTCGGGCAACGGAGCGTGTGACCGGTCGCCCGACGACTGTCTCTCCTCCACTGCATGATACAGAAGGGTTAAGGTTATGGTTATCATGGTTTACCGGGGAATGAGTTAGGTTAGAATCTGGACATGGAAGAGTCACTTTCGACAAAGTGAGTTGCCGTGAAGTCCCTGAACCAGAGTTTGAGCCATGGTATGGCCTATTTTCCACAAAGCCGGCAAAGAAAAAGATCAGAAATGTTAATGAACAGAGAGTTAAGTTACCATTATGAATACGTATTACTTGAATGTAGGGTTTACATTTTAGGCAAAAATAAGTTGTGAAATGTGAAAAGTGCAACTTAAGGTTTACTTTAATTACTGCAACTGACAACTGAAAAATTGCAAACTGGACGAGGTTTCATGCGTAACAAAATTGTCCTAAATTAAACGCGGAATGTGTACCTACAGTAGTTGTAACTCACAAATAAAAATAATAGACATTATTAATAAATACATAAAAAATATTAAACTTCTTAGCCGACAGAAAAAATCAATTTTAAGATCAACCGGGTAATAATTTAACCAGTTTTAATTTAGGCTTTGGGTAAACCCAAGACCAGCTAGGCATATCAAAAACAATAGTTAAACTAATATCCCTGATCGATAACCATAGGAAATTCAAATTCAAAATTCAAAAGCCTTGATGCCGGACTCTCCCTTTCCTCCGTTTTTACAGTGAACAAGCACCAATCTGAACTTAAGTACGGAATACGTTCCGTACTCTCCCTAATCGCCTTGTAAGCTCCCACTACCCGTAAACCACTTGATGCTAAACAGATATTTCGAAGTCATAAGCGAAACCTAAAACCTACATAGTACCTATATGATATTTTCGAACTTAACCATATGAACTTGATACGATTGAACTGAATTATACCTCTAGATTATTTATGCTGAATTTCAAAGTGAAATACCAACTAATCCATATGCTTGAGTTCTCCCCATTATTGGTAGCTGGTTTCGCTCCCATACAAATATTGATTAAAAAATGCTAACGTTCTATGCTAACCCTAACGTTCATTAACTCTGAGATCTGATACCTTCCAAATAAACTGGAACAAATAAAAATAGTGACAACTTACTCATTTAACCGTTGAGAAGGTAAAAGTCTTCTAGTAACGAAATACTACCTTATTGAATACCCTCTTTTCGTCTAACGTTAAAAGTTACCGGATTCGTAGTCCTGAACTTCACTCTACCAAAACCCACAGGTGGACACAAGTATTCATTGTTATCATTACTTGGTTTTTCAGTAATAATTACGAACATCCTTAAAAATACTCAAATGCAAAATTAGTTTTCCTACATAAGTGACAATACAAGACCGAAGGCGGAAATCCAGGAACAAAAATACATAGGTAATACGTAATTGTACATATTATGTAGATATGCATAGTAAGAAAGGCAGTTTTTTTTAGAGTGAAAGTTAGTTGCCCGAAGCCAACCCATAGCTCAAGCAAGTGTGAACATTTAAAAACTAAGACAGTGATTAAAAGTGAACATGTACACAATGCATTCCATGCGCTTTAAAACGAAGGTGACGCACCTTTTAATTGAACTTGAAGAACAGTGTGTTGTAGCAGTTCTTTTCATCCGCAACTTCTCTCTTTCACGTATCTTCAAGGAGTCCAAACTCGCTCCAAGCTTTCTGGAGTTGACTCCTTTTAATGGCAAATGTTGCCTGCACGGATAATCAAATATACATGTTAATATCCAGCTCAATAACTATTTACAGCTAATGGTATTGCATCTAATTATATTCATTAAAGTGCACCACGTGTTGTACTATGTACTATATGTGAATGCCCTGTCCTCCCGACCGTCCCACTATGGGAAATATGAGGAAAGTTTTGGCCATTTCCAACTAACATCGTTTTTGCACGTGAAAGGGACCTGTGAGAC
>JAQFZY010001812.1:0-13875 GCA_034696285.1 Hypogastrura burkilli | reverse complement strand
AATTTGCTAATAATATAAATAATGCATTTTACATACGGTATATATATATATGCACTTTTACATATATATATATATATATATCCGAGAAAAATTATAAATTAGCCTAGTCGACAAATAAGTCTAGATCCGCCTCTGCAAAGGCAGGAAGCTTATTCGAATTTTTTCTCTGCAAAACTGTTTCAATGAGACCTGAAGTGACCCTAATTGTAACCCCCACTTATAATACCTTTCTCACGGTCACTGAAACGAGGTTTTCTGTTACCGATTCCCAACTGGGCTGGGCGTTTGCGCTGATAGGTTTTGGTTTTACAATATGTAATTTTAGCGATTTGTATTATTATTCCTATCAGCAACGAGATAACTAATAATACCATAACTACGACTGCCACTGGCTGTGAGCCGTGATGATTTTGCACAAAACACAAAACAAAGAACACAAAATACAAATATACATACATATTTGTGACGTCCTATTGGGTTCTGCCAAACGTGAGCCTGAGTTGTGATTAGTGCCGTGGTGTTGGAATTTGTGTATACTGGCTCCGGTTGTTATGAGCTATGCCGGATATAAAAGTGTCAACAAATTCCTTCAGGATTTCTCAAAAATGTAAACAAAGGTAAAAAAAATTCGTTACTAGGGGTCATGTTTTTGGCCCATACGTCCTGACCCCTTGTACCTAAAAATCTGTCCAACAAACTCGGTCAGCGGATTGATCATCAATTTTTGTGTGCGAAGTTTAGTGGCTATGGGTTGAGAATTGCGGGCTGAATTGTAATACGCGTGATACTTTGATATAATTTTAAAATAGTTACATGAGTAATTTAGTAGAATTTACAAAGGCCCAGATATATTATTTACAACTCAGGGCCGGGCCCGGCCACGCTACGGCCCTGAGTGTGCCTTACACACTACAGTGAGATCGAGACTCCAGACATACCTATAGCCATAGGTACATATGTAGTCCAAGGTTATGGAATCGGAAATATGGATTGTTGTTGTTCTTAAGTTCCAAACTTGAGATCATAATGTTATTTCAAATAATGCAATTAAGACCGGTTTTTAGTTATTTTATGCACTTATCCGTAAGCAGTCTTTTCTCCTAAATTCAATAAATACCCAAGTAGTTAGGAGGTGCCCTCAAACCACATAATTAAAACAATAGCGGAAGACATTTAACCACATTAATACAATAATGGTTTGAGAGCACCCAGATTACGATAGTTGATTGCAGAAGCACTTGGAATTAATTAAACCAAAAGCGCGAGTTTAATTATTATAGTTTTTTAGAATAATTCTCAAACCAACACATTCAAATAATAGCGGAAGAAAATCCAAATCATTGAAACAATAGTGGTTTGAGAGTACTCAGTTTACGATAGTTGATTGCGGGTGAACTTTGAAAGCATTAAAACAATAGCGCGAGTTGGATTATTATAGTTTACGAGTTTTAGAATAAGTGAACTCACCATATTAAAACAATAGTGTGAAATGCGGTGGGTGCCCTCAAACAACCTCAATGAAACTAGAAGAAGAAATTCTACATCATTAAAACAATAGTGGTTCGAGAGCACCTAGATTAGAATAGTTGATTGCTCGTTTGAATCCATTAAAACAAAAGCGCGAGTTGGATTATTATAGTTTACAAGTTTTAGAATAATTCTGGACATTGCTTATTAAAACAATAGTGTAAAATGCGGCGGGTGTCCTCAAACCAAACCATTAAAACAATAGCGAAAGAACTTGCACATCATTAAAAAAATAGTGGTTTGAGAGCACCCAGATTACCATAGTTGATTGAGGGAGCACTTGGAATTCAATAAAACAATGGCGTGAGTTGGATTATTATAGTTTACGGGTTTTAGAATAGTTCTCAACTCGGCTTACTAAAATAATAGAGTAAATTGCGTCGAGCGTGGGTTAGGGCATGGGTGCTCGACTCGGCTCATTAGGACAATATTATCATATTGGTGTGGAGAATGTACGACGGAGGAGGGAGGAGGGAGTAGGGAGATGTTGCTGGTGTGAGTGATGAGAGGAGACTGAAAGGAGAGTGGGAGCTGCATGAGATTTTTGGTTATGACCCGTGGGTGTCTATACGTAATCTTTACCTTTGAGCTTCTGCTAGCCATGCTCAACCCTATCCTTTTTTACACCGAGGTATACCATTAGCTCCTCAATGGGGTGTGGCTTGCCCCCATTTACGAGTGTCACCCTCTTTTCTAGTGGCTCATATAGCTTGTGCTCCTTTCCGTTGAAGTGAAAGCATACACAGTGGGACGTGTGCTCCGCCTTCCCACTCTTTACGCGTGGCAATCACGATTTATTTATACGCGCATGGTCTTAAGCGCTTTCGCAACTGTAGTGCCGAATCCTACATAGTCCTCGACTATGTTGATCCGGCTCCTCTCCATGAAGATATGGACAGTGGCTTCCCTTCTCCATCTCGAGCGTTTGGCACGGCCTTGTAGAAGCCTTCGTATTAAAAACGGTTCAATTGAAAGACCGTCTGTCAATTAAAAAGCCGAATTGAGCCGCGCCATAAATCAGTAAAGAGGAATGCTCTACGTTTAAATATTGTCATTTTATGTTTATTTTATATCATGAATATGAAAATGTACAGTGGGTAATAGTCACTAAGATTGATTGGCAGTTGTCTGAATTCCACAGACCTAAAACCAGGAACTGGGTAATGGGATACGCGGAACTAAATCAATTATAAAATTCTATCCAAAGGAAGTAAGGAAGGGTTTAGCTCTTTCCACGTATTTACCAATGTTTCCAAGTTCAAACAGGTAAAGGGTCCTAAATATATATTTCCTTGGGAAAATCCATTGTGTAATTTAATCTCGACCACCAGACAGGCGATCCCGTATGGTGAGAAAAGGCTTAAGGCAGGTAGTCGATTAACCAAAGGATAATGAGGAAAAGGCCTACGTGACAACCACTGGGTATCTTTTTACATATCTTCCACCATGCAGGTAGAACTAATTACACATGGAAGACCATATACATACTGGATACCCTAACCGTCGGCTCTGAACTTGAAATTCAATCTCGCGCAGAACTTTATACCGTGCTGACCTTAACTCGAAACCTTTCAAGTTTTACATTTTAAAGTCATGTCTACCGGTGAGTGCCCGGAGTGTTTCTTTGATATCTCCAACCTAGTAAGAAAAATCCCAAAGTGTCCGGAATGCTCTTCTGATATCATGATTTCGGTCCCGGACATCCAGGAGTGTATTATCTGCCAGACAGATATCACAAAACCATCAGGACTTATAGTTCTTCGTAAGTTAGGGAAATATCATTTCTACTTTGATGGGAAATTTCTCAGTTACGGCTGGAACAAATAGGTGCCGCCAGAAGTCTTCAACCGAACGAAAATCGTCGTTGTATCACCAAATACCGACTCCATGTTTGAGCGAGAGGATGGCGACGGTAACAAGAGAGGCCCCTACAATTGTGGTCACCTATACCATCTCGTATGCATCAATAGGATGATGTTGTTCAGGGAAGGGTCAACATTCAGATGCTACAGATGTCCTGGTCAAGTTTGCGATAGGGATTTCAAGGTCCAGCTCGGGGCCCGTCGTGGTGAGTATTCGAAATATTTACATTTCCTGTGTTACCATGTGCTTAGTTTGTTTCAGATTGTAGGTATTATTGCCAATTCGTCCACTAATATTTTTTTTTTACTTTTAGCGCCCCATACCCTAGATCGATTTATCATCATTCATGAGAGGAGTATAGAAAATTCTATGACGTATTGGTACGAGTTTGGGATATATTGCAAAAGTCTGTTTATAGAAGTCTGAAAATAGTACGCGGTATTGGTTTGAACCGATCTTTTTGTCATTCAATCATCTAGTCAAGAATTTCCCTATGTAGTCCTATATATCTTCTCTTGGGCTTCTGAGTATTTTCGCCAAACTGTGAGGGCTATGAAATTTTAGGTGTACAACAAAGAATACGAAAACGAGACGAAAGCAACAAATACGATCCGATACGCTTGGAACAACCACGCAATTTGGATACGGTTAAACCAAGGGGCATAGAAGATTGTATGGGGTATTCACACGACTTCGAAATATATTGTAAAAGCTTGTTTACGGAATCCTTCGAATGGTATGCGGTAAGTGTTTAAGTAAATTACTCCGTCATTAAATCATTTACTCGAAACATAGTCCTAGCTTGTCGTGTATATAGTTTGTCCTGTGCTTCTGAATGTTTTTGGGCAAACTTGTGTGTTTCTTTTATGTAAATTGTCAGGGAGCAAAAGCGATTGTTCGACCCATTGCCTACAAACCTACAGATATTGGATCCTGCCTCTACGCCTGTAATTTTAATACAAGCCTCTTCGCTCCAAGGAGTTCTATCAAATGACGTCACTCGTATTCCAATTGTTTATACCAATTCTAATTTAGTTCATTTTTATAGCACCAATGAAGCCGTCTTTGGAGCGGTATAGCTCCGAGACTCTCATCCAAAGAAACTCCCCTTCCAGACTCCGCGTTGATGTAACAGGCCTCAAGAATAGTAGCCATAATTTGACCTTAGATTCCCATAGCTTTGGTGGCTCACTCTGCAACGTGCTTCCTTCTTCCCATCTACACTTGAAAAGGAACGGTAAGGCGGGCAACAGCCGCGTTTAATCATCATCAGCATTTAGCATTCCACTCCACGTATACATAGTATCCAGTATTTCCTCCTAGGATCGACGTCCATTCTTAACATAATTGACACACCAGGCTCGACCTCTGGCCCTGGAACTGGCCCTCCCTTCGACCTAAAATCATCTCTAGAACAAAGAAAGGTTAGAAATCCATTGTGGCTCTTAAAAGGCTGGACTCTGAAGTTTGCAACATTACTTAGGGGGAATTCCGCCCGGATCGCCAACACTGGGAATCGGAAACAAAGCACCTTCAAATAATGTACGATGTTCACTTGAGAGCTGTTCATCAGCGTGCCATTAAGCTAGAACAAGCCGTAACTTCGCATTCCTGTCAAGTGAGATATCTACGCGTGTTTAAGAAGGCACGCCATTTGTACGTTTTTTGTGCTATCCGCAGCTTCAACAGGAAAGAAGAAAACTTAGAAATGATCTTGACGAGGCTGTTAGGAATAGTCAACAATCGGATAGACTGAACTCGGTGCTGCGTCAGGAGCTGGTGGCTGTTCGTGCACAGTTGGAGGAAGTGGAATGGGCTCTCTGCAACAGAGCTGGAGAAATGGCGCTTATCAGAGCTCAGCTAAAGGACAGTCAGGCAAGTTATTTGGAGACTCTGAAATATCTCCAGCCTATACATAGTAGTGATGAATAGTGATTTACTATTTAATTCCTGGGACCACTACTCTTTGATGAAACATGATAATTCGGAACCTATGGAGGTAGTACTTCTCTGTAAAAGGGTGATCAGGCTTCGATTCGAGAAACCAGGAGCTCATTGAACTTAGAACTCAGCTCAGGGAATTGGCGACAGAGCGGGCTTCGCTACGCTGTAAACTTGCTCAGGCTAATATCAGCTCTTCCTCCAAGGAAAGGGAAAATGCTGCGCTGAAACACAATTTGTCAGAGGAGGAAAAGAGTCATAAGGAAACCGGAGAGGAAAATTATGTCCTTAAGAAAAAACTTAAGGTGAGCTCCTGTATTAATGGAATCAAGTCATTTCTATATTCATTACAACCGTAAATGTGTTTTAAATTAAATTACATCCAATGAAGTAAATCCAAAGTAAGTATTAATGTCTCAAACCCCTATATTTAACGCTTTGATTCGTGAAGCGCTTCCCGAATAACGTTTATAGACTCAAGTCGACCAGCTAGTGAACCTGTTACACAGAGCGGTCCTAGTATGGCTCTTCTTTCCAGAACTCGGCTTCGGAATTGCTCATTTAGGTTTCAATTCGGAAATGAAGAGGAACGTGAACCTAATAGTTCTTCTGGATCCGTGAGCAGGAGCAGAAATGGAGCTAAGACACTCGATTGAAACCTCAATGTGGGAGGCCGAGAAAGCCAAGTGGGGCGAAGAGCAGAAGAGGGTTCTGCGATATCAGAAAGCATTTCAGCAGAACTATGTCGCAACTTACCAGAAGACTCAATATCTTGCCTCGCAGGTCGAAACCCTCACCAACGCCAAGCAGAAGCCAACCATGATTTGGAAACCAGTCTCTCTCCCGCAGCCAGGCCCACCTTTACATAATCATGGAATCTAGCTTAAATTCAAGCTTGTCCACAATTATTAAGACGCTGATGATTAAGTGGGCAGGTCGCCGTAATAGCTGAGGGTTGAGGTCCCACTCCGATATCGTAATGCGGCTAATCAGTTACTCGGTTATCCCTCCATTGAAATACATACTATCAATGGCTCATTGATTAAATATAAAAAAAACTTTACCCAGTATGTTTCATTATTTGTATAAACTTGCACCTTTGGGCGTATAATCCTTACTAAATGGATAAAAGCTCAATTTTGAAAAGAAATTAACACCCACACTCACCCTACACTTCCTATTCAGGAAGTAATACAATACCCTTTATTGCCATATTAACGTTGAAAATGTGGTATATAAATTTGGTTTGTCTGTCCGTCCGTCTGTCTGTCCCCTTGCTGATACAGCGAGTGATCGCGGATCAAAATTCTGTATGAAAAAACGCTATAAGAAGAACACTCCGCAAAGTAATTGCTGGAGATTTCGCAGCTTACGAGAAGCCGGCTTCACATGACCTTAGTTTTTATAGGGTTTTCTGGTCAGAGTGTCAACATGTTTGTAAGCGTGTCAGGATAAGCTCCTCTGTCTGTGCGATGCGCAACGAAGGCTGTACCACACACGTTCAGAAATCAAAAAGTTACTAACATAGATCTACTAAGCTTCATAAATAGTCATTCCCGGGTCTTTCGAGAAAAAATGTCAACTGCTTCTCGTGTATGGGCTTATAAACCAATGAACACGTGATAAATAAACAAAAACAAGACATGAACATATTTGTATGAAAATGCTAATAACAAGAAGCAGAAGTAAATATTTGGATCTTTAAATTACAACCCTCGGGTTGTAATGTTTTAACCATAACAAACAGGTGTATGGTCTTAACAATTCACATATCGGTTTCTCTGCTCGAATGTGTTAAGCAGTACATACAGGTGTATAGCTTTTTAAGTTGAATATCTCATTAACTGCTCTACTCATTTTAAGTAAGTACTGCATACATGTGTACGGTTTCAAAAAATCAACATCGGTTTCTCTGCTCGAATTTGTTAAGGACTGCATACAGGTGTAAGTCTTATAAAGTTGAATATCTCATTACCTGTTCTACTCATTAAAGTATTGCATACCGGTGTATGGTTTAAAAAAATTAATGTCGGTTTCTGTGCTCGAATGTGTTAAGGACTAGATGCAGGTGTATGGATTATAAATTTGAATATCTCATTAACTGTTCAACTCTTTTAAGTATTGCATACAGGTGTATCGTTTAAAAAAATTAACATCGGTTTATCTATTGGATTTTTAAACATTACCTACATTATACGTTTTAGGATATCCTCTTGGTTAATACGGTTTCTATCAGTTTATACTGTTTATTTTACAATAAAGTCAGAAGGAAATAATTTTTTAAGCAATATGGAACAGAGATCGTTCGTAATAAAAAGCATGCAGGTACGAATTACAGTCCGATCCGGCCCGCTCAACTTCTTCGATTATGTAAATTCGACAATGACACGAAGAAAATTAATGGTTTATGAAATGCGCCCGTATGTATAGTACTCACTGCTTAATTACGGACATGAGGTCAACGTACATTTAAGCTTACAACAGGATATATCGATAACTAGTCAGAAGATTGTAGATTGGCCCATTGAGGATTCAGTTAAAATAAAACTACTATCTTACTGGAGTGAGCGGACATTTCTTAGCTCAATTTGTCTGCTCTTCATTCGATTCACCGGCTTCAGACTTCATTCTGTCTCCGAATTTGGAAATAAACTTATTCTTGATGTAATACCAGTACCCAGTTCGAATCTTGTCCAAATCTTCCGCTAGCATATTACATATCTGTTCCAGAAGTAATTTTTTATTTAAAATCATAGACTCTGCCTGCCATCTTGCACGACAGTAAATGAGGTCAATGAATACCTCAAGGGCATGCTGGTAGGACTTTCGATCGCCATTATTGACTAATAATCGCTCTTCATACGCATCCAGGAAAAAACTGAGCATTGGGACACTTCTAGTACCTTCATTAAATAACGCTAAACAGAGATGAAATAGTTCGTGGGTTCCCAACTGAACTTCATCACAAAGCCCGAATAACCTGGAATAGATTAATAGATATTATACTTAAGCTCGTCAATATGGCTTTCTACAGTTGCCAAGTTTCTCCAAAGCGGCATGGGAAATGAGAACGTACCCTGATAGATAACTCCAAGGACTTTCATTAGACGGAGCTCTCAGGATTTGAGACCAAGTGTACTCAATTTCCTTGTTAATCAGTTCAGGTGTGATTTCACAGGATTGCTGGATGACAAAGTATCGTTGATTCCAAGCAGAATTATTTCTGACGTCCTCTTCCAACAGGAAATCCACATATGATAGTTCATGTGCAAATGCGCTATATGCATGAAATTATAAACATAATTGAAATCTCTTTCCGAAATACCTCAGTAGTCACATTGTCAATTGTAAGAAACATTACCCAAAAGTCATGACGACCCATTGCCTATGCTGCCAGGCATGATAGTTTTTGGCATCCTTCGCCAAAAACTGAACAGTAAGTTCCAACTCTTGCATAGTAAGGAGGAGCCTAGCATCCTTGCAGGCTAGCGTGATTTTTCCACTTTCTTCACTAAAACCTGCTGCCCAGGAAACTAGAATTTTACGATGATGCCAGACTTGATAGTTCTTCTGATTCTCCTCAATTAACTCCCGAGAAAAATCTAGCTCTTGTGTAAACTCCTCGTTCAGCCCATCCTTTGTCATGAGGCAAGGAATCCCCAACACTTGTAGAACCTCCCTCCTGCAGCAAGTCAAGCGTAAAGGGAATAATATCACCACGCCAGCACCAGCGCTAAGCACTGCGATCATAATTTGCGGATGCGCGACGCTACCCCTTATTTAAACGCTGATTTATAGCCATGATTTAAAAAAAAACTATTACTAAATCAGTACAAAGTACTACAACTGGCCTCACTGGTTTCTCTTTTTAGTTCGAATTACTATAATAAATTGCAGTTCCTATCCAGATCCCTATATAGTCCCAACTCCCAGCCAGTTCCATATAAACACTTGTTTAAAATTACATAATCAATTATCAGTTTATCGCGTAAAAATATGTTGGAATGTCAAGTTAGATATTATGTTTCCCAAAAACTCATTCCGAACATCACGTATTAATTAACATTCTGAATTAATTCTTTTTTTTGTAGATTTTTACAAAAAATGTTTAGCTACGGAATAGTAAGTGGTATCAATTGTCTTCCGCCACATTATCGAAAACTGCATCTTATGCCTAGGGCGCCCTAAGCAATTTTTTTAGCTTTGAGTTTTAACTCGAGTGGAACGGCGGTTGTCTCACTTTAATCTAAATGTGGCCATATATGTAGCTACGGAATAGTGTAAATGCCGTCACCCCTAATTTTTTAGTAAATTGACATGTTTATGCCGCCTTCGGCGCCACTAACATTTCAATTTCCGCTCAAGCGCACCGACACCTTATTCGTTTGTATTCATAAGTATTTCTAAAAATGGTCGTACAGCTACGAAATGGGTAAATTGCTCGTATCCATAATTTGACGAAACTGAAATGCTTAAGCCGACTTCGGCGCCATAAGCTTTTCAGTTTCAGCTCGAGTGCGCTGGCAGCTTTTTCCTTTGTATTCGTAAATAATTCTAAAAACATGCTCCTACAGCTACCAAATCGTGAAATCGCTCGTATCCATAATTTGACTGAATCCGGAAAACTGGTTGGTGGTTTGTTACATGTATTCATGCTCCCCAGGCCAGTGCGATCATTTTGATACGTTACACGACATTGTTTGCTTCGGTTGAACCCCAGGTGACCACTTTGAAGTCACCACATAACCACATAACATAACAAAACGACATAACCCCCAAAGGTCATTATCGAGCAAGTGTTCCTAGCGAATGACCCTGCATGGCCTGAAGCATCCAAAACTGATGCTTAAACTTGGGCGACCCTTGTGGGTCACACCGGCGTCGTGCGGTCACCGGTAGACCAGAAAATTGCTTTTTCATGTATTCATGCTCCCTAGGCCCTTACCACTACATTGATACGTAACACGACATGATTGCTTGGGGTGAATCCAACTGAAATTTTCGAGGTCACCACACCCCCAAAGGTTAATATTAAAAAATCATTCTTAGTGTATGACCCGGCATTGCCTGGGGTATCAGAATCCAATGCTGGCTCAAATTGACCCCGGGCGACCCTTGCGGGTCACCGGAAGACCGGAAAACTTGTTTCTCAAATGTATTCACGCTCTCCAGGCCTGCACGATATGTTACATGAAATTGTTTGGTCGACTTGACCCCGGACGACCTTCCCGGATCACTGGGTCAAATGTCGGGTCTGGCCATATCGTCACACTCCTTATGTGCTGTTGGTCAATTTATTATGGCATATGCATAGTCGGGTCTGGGTGAGCCCGATTAACCGTTTGGGCTGACCGGCAGGGATCATGGGGGTACAAATCAAGTTTTGCGGCCCATATGTGATCCCAGGTGAAGACTAAACTATTTATGTCCCGCAAGGAATATTTTTTTTTAATTTCAAAAGCTGTCATTGTGACGGACGCGTAAATAAAATAATCCTATATAAGGATATATATTGTGACGGACAGAAACTTAAAATAACTCCATATCTATATACATAAAATCGTTGGTCTGTATGTATGTGTGT
Source organism: Hypogastrura burkilli (assembly GCA_034696285.1). Lineage (NCBI taxonomy): Eukaryota > Metazoa > Arthropoda > Collembola > Poduromorpha > Hypogastruridae > Hypogastrura > Hypogastrura burkilli. The sequence continues at coordinate 2,960 of JAQFZY010001812.1, read as the reverse complement.
GGGTATGTATGTCCGCTATCTCCTCTGGAACTACTGTATGGATTCAAATGAGCGATACCTTGAAATTTTCCTAATTTTAGCGAAAATTATTCGCCCATACAAAAGTTAACTTTTTGCAAAAAACAATTTGCACCTGGAAGGAATCGAACTCGAGACCGCTTGCTAAGGGGTCGACAGCATGGGGTCGGGTGGCTGTGTAAGGGGCCAGGAATGGGAGAATTCACTTACGCATTGGCCAGGCATAGAGTCACGTGGGTCTGTGAGGGGTCGGCTGCATGGAGGCAGGTGCCTGTACTGGGGCTTAGCCGAGCTAATCACGTTCGCGCGGGTCAGCGGCCCCGAATTCAAATTCTTTAAGGTAATAGAGCTCGGGAGGTTCGGAAACTTGCCAGAAGCATTGATTTTAAGTTAGGTTCGGTTCGGAAACTTTCCGGACACATTGATTTTAAGTTCGGTTAGGTTCGGAAACTTTCGGAGACTTTCCGGAAAGATTGATTTGAAGTTAGGTTAGGTTCGGACTCTTTCCGGAAACATTGATTTTAAGTTAGGTTAGGTTCGGAAACTTTCAGAAACTTTTAGCAACATTGTTTTTAAGTTATGTTAGGTTCGGAAACTTGCCGGAAACATTGATTTTAAGTTCGGTTAGGTCATGTTAGGGTTTGGACAGGTTCAGTGGTGCCGGTGGACCCGAATTAGATTTCCTTGAGTCAGTAGTGATCGAATCGGGCTGAGACGGGCCCAATCGCCCAATGGTGTCGGCGGCCCGTATTCGATTTCTTAGAGACAATAATTGTCGGATCGGGTTTGGAGTTTGGACGGTACCGATGGTACCGACTGGCCTGATTTCGACTTCTTTGAGACAATAGTGATTGGATCGGGCTTGGACGGGACCAGTGGTGCCGGCGGCCCCATATACGACTTCTTTGTGACAAGAATGATCGGATCGGGTTTGGACGGGCCCAGTGGTGCCGGCGACCCGAATTCGCTTTCTTAGAGATAATATCTTCCGGATCAGGTTATAATGGGCATAACGTTACCCAAAGAGGTACCCATAATTCGGTCTCTCGGGTTTCAGCTCATTCCCATTCCCACCGGATCCCAAGATCGGGATACGTGCTAGTAGCGATATATATATATGTATATTGTGACGGACAGGGATTTAAAATAACCCCATGTAAGGATATATATTGTGACGGACAGGGATTTAAAATAACCCCATATAAGGATATATTGTCGGCGACATATTTCCGACTTTGACACGTGCCTGAAACGTGAGCATCATGGCCCAGATCACGTCGACAGGGATACCCTATAGTTCCAGGTATTACCGAAACGCCATTCCCACTTACGCAGTTGGCTTTCCTTGGAAGCGCGGACGGAAGTTCTGGTCACGTGCTCCGGTTGGAACCAACTCGGCTTCTCCGAATTATCCGGCTTGAACCGCCTCTAACTGGTTCAAACCGGACATTTCCTAGCTTTCTACCCGATTCCTAGGATTCCGCGGTTGTGTAGACTTCCGGTATGCTAGTCATCACTTCGGTGAACGCAGTTAGCTTTCCTTGGAAGAGTGACCGGAAACCACGGTCATGTGTTCCGGTAAAACCCAGTTCGGTTTCTCCTCTCCCTCCTAGCATTTTCCTGGGATTCTGCGGTGTGCACACTTCCGCCGACATGTCTATTTTAGTACCGGCTGTTCCGGGAATCTAGTTAGGTTTAGTATTTAAACAGCCGCCTGTCGGCACCTTGGAAGTCAGTTCTTCTGTGTATCCCTAAGTGCTTTCAAGTGAATAAACGAACCCTTTTCTCTTCACCCCAAACGACATGTAGTAGTATTTGTGCTTCATTTTCCCCGGAACTCACCGTCAGGAACTCAGAAGGAGTTACCTTGACAATATATTGTGACGGACAGGGATTTAAAATAACCCCTTATAAGGATATATATTGTGACGGACAGGGATTAAAAATAACCCCATATAAGGATATATATTGTGACGGACAAAGATTTAAAATAACCCCATATAGGGATATATATTGTGACGGACAAAGATTTAAAATAACCCCCTATAGGGATATACATTGTGACGGACAGGGATTTAAAAAAAACCATATAGAGATATATATTGTGACGGACAGGGATTTAAAATAACCCCATGCAAGGATATATATTGTGATATATTGTGACGGACAAAGATTTAAAATAACCCCATATAGGGATATATATTGTGACGGACAAAGATTTAAAATAACCCCATATAGGGATATATATTGTGACGGACAGGGATTAAAAAAAAACCATATAGAGATATATATTGTGACGGACAGGGATTTAAAATAACCCCATGTAAGGATATATATTGTGACGGACAAAGATTTAAAATAACCCCATATATGGATATATATTGTGACGGACAGGGATTTAAAATATCCCCATATAGGGTTATATATATTGTGACGGACAGCGATTTAAAATAATCATCCCATACATAGATATATACATATATATATTGTGACGGACAGGGATTTTAAATAACCCCATATATAGATATATACATATATATTGTGACGGACAAAGATTTAAAATAACCCCATATAGGGATATATATTGTGACGGACAGAGATTTAAAATAACCCCATATAGGGATATATATATTGTGACGGACAGCGATTTAAAATAATCCCATATATAGATATATATATTGTGACGGACAGGGATTTAAAAAAAACCATATAGAGATATATATTGTGACGGACAGGGATTTAAAATAACCCCATGTAAGGATATATGTATATTGTGACGGACGGGGATTTAAAATAACACCATATAAGGATATATATTGTGACGGACAGGGATTTAAAATAACCCCATATAAGGATATATATTGTGGACTTATTATTTAAGTGGCCCCAATTAAACTCAAAAGTGTCCCCAGAATACTCAAAAGTTACTTTTGCTACCTTTG
>JAQFZY010001811.1:0-13882 GCA_034696285.1 Hypogastrura burkilli | reverse complement strand
TCTTACTTTTCTCGTATGATTGTGTCTTTTGGGATGCCTGTGGTACATGTCATTGCAGGCCCCACAGAAGATCTGATTGTTACACATCTCACAGCGTACGAGAGGGTTCGGGTTCCCACAAAGGCCGCAGGTCCGACTCACATTCATATTGCCTTTAAAAATAAAACTGATTGAAGCTAACTGTAAGAATTAGTAATTATAATTAGCGGTGACATTAGGCCATTAGGAGTTACCGGAGGCTCTCCGTTCTGAATTCATGTTCATATTGGAGTACTTTGGCAAGTGCTCTATCTCTTCGTACTCCGATTCCCCAGAGTCCTCTTCTTGAGGCGGGGGTTCGGCCGGGACCGGCGGCGGGGTCGGTCCTAGTCCTCTAGACTGATTAACCTGTACATAAGAATCCGGATTTGGATTTCCCATTAAAGTCCGACTTAAGGGTGGGACTTACAAGTGAGGCCGAGAACCACGGGGGCATAGGTCGCCCACCAACTTGGAGCCTGGATGACAGGATCGGGTTCTGTCTCATGCTCCACTTCTCCTGCTCCTGAAATAGGAAGGAATTACTTATTCATTGGATCTATCAATTGGATTAGGAGGGAAGGACTTACACAGAGCCACATTGTATGTAGTGCGTGGGAATCAGAATATAAAAAGGAGGGTGAAGTCTTGGAGTAATTAAATGATTGGAATAAGTAAGTGGAGGATGGCGGTTATGTAAGGCAAGACACACAGTTTCAGCGGCGTCGTTGTACTGAGACTACGGGAGAGTCTTGGCCCAAATGGCCTACCACTAATGACTTTTTGGGAAATTAAGCCGTCTCCCTAATGTAATACTAGAGCCTAGACATTAGGCCTTACCTCAGGGACTCGGAGCCGAAGGTAATAACAATAACATGGAGGTTAAGAATAGTTTGCTCAGTCAAGGAGGACTAGGCCGGCGGAACTTGCGGGGAAATGATAGGACTCGCCAAAAAATTGAGGCAGACTGACAAGCAATGGCTGGATTAAAACAGGGAGTCTCTATTTGAACCTAGTACTACATGGATAGATACTACTAATAGTATTTTCCCGAAAGCGCTACGGTCTCCCATTTGCATACAGGAGTAAATACAGAGACCCCGGCTTAACTCCTACTCTGTAGTTTAGACTGGCCCCGTTCAGGACTCAGACCCGAGTCTAAAAATACGAGGAGCGAATCCTTGCCAAATCTAAAGTTATTTTTGAGATTTTGCCATCAAGCGGACGCTCACTTGCTTTAGAAAAGGCTCATTAATCTTAAGCGATCTGTATGGGAATAAAAATCCTAATATTGGACCTCGGGATGTATTCAAAATATTGAACTCTCCTAACTCCTACATGTAGGCGAATTGAAGTATTTAAGTTTGAACCCAGGCGTCAAGACGTACAGTAATAGGAAAATTTATGGGTTTGTATGTACACAAAGACATAGACATCATCAATTTTTCAGGAATGAGATCATTCTCCGCCCGTCATCTGAACCCCTTCCACATTTCCGCCTAATAAATTGGCACTTCTTTCATAAACATTCCCAATTAGGGGACTGGAATGGTTCCCAGCCGTCCCCACATTTGTCGCTGTCTCTACGTTTCTGAGTTTGTTCTGACTCTCGACCAGATGGCAGGCATTAGGCCCGGCTTCGTGTACGCTGGAAGGAAAATGGGCCCCATTAAATCAACGTGTCAGGGGGTCAGAAAGAATTAGAGCTGCTTCTGCCCATCTGTGCCACAGCCTGTCGAACCATGTGAAATCAAATGGAGAAAGTTCCACTACTACCTCCATGTTGAACTTTCTCTTTGCCCCTCAATCCCAATAAAGGCAGTAGAGTTACTCCGAGTCCTTCATAAAGGAAAGAAGCAGAAATTGAAATGCCATTCCACGTACGCCCAATGCAACATTAATTTGGTTTATTCTGTGCCCTCCGTCTGACGGAATTACGAAGTTTCTCCTGAGCCCTGGAGCGGAGAAAGTCATTCATTCCCTTCTATTACGGAGGAGAAAAATGCGCAGTTTGGGTAAAATACGTATATTATGGCCCATTTGGACTCACGTAGAGCTCCTAGTGCTACGCCGCCGGGGCAAGCGTCTGCTGATCCATTACGGACCATTCAGGCTAGGCCTCTTGTATACATACAGAACCACGCGAGGAGGTCCTAAATCTTTGGCCTCTAAAGTCGGATCTAGGCCTCAGCCCAGTTTCATCTTCTCCTCTACTTTTGTCAAATCAGAATCAATAACTTTCCCCTCCTATTCAGTCTGAATGGGATGACGCAAGGGATTTCCAGCCAGGCACACCTATGGGAAATGTTGTACAAGGTCGTTACGTGGCTGGCTGGAGCGCCCTTATAATCAATCAACCCTCTTACTAGAATCGGCTATATGCTCTCAAACGTCCATCCCCGCCCATATCCATGGTAATTTTAGGGATCGTAAAAGGAAGTGGGGAAAGGCTTTATTTGATGCACAATGTCAAAACCAACTCGCTCTTTATGCATAAACTTGAATCAATTCCGCAGGATTTTAGCTTTGCAGAGCTAGTCGCATATTTTTCGACCCTTTTTGAACGTCTTTACGCTGTTTCAGCCGGAAGGATTATAAATTATAATGGGAAAGGTCTCAATCTTTATGACACACTTTAAGAGAAAGCTTTCCTCGGCCGTAAAAACACTTCAAATGAGCTCATACAATGTAGCATAGAATAGGGGTTGGTATAGATTGTCACAGATTTGTTAAGGCATACTTCAAAATGAGCACGAAGGGGATGGCAAATGCGTAGATGGGTGTTGACTAAGCTTTATAAATCAGTTCCAATTAAGGACTCCGTAAATTCTTCAAATTAATCATGCGTTCTAGTATTATTAAAGCTTATAGAATAACTTAATAATACATAGTTCCCAAATATAATATTATTTGTCTGAGAGGCTCACACTCAATCTTACACTGGAAATATTTACTAAATGTCAGTGAAAAGTCTAGTACTAAGTATGACTGGTTCACCTTGGCATACTACCTAATTTGGTATTTGGTACGGAAAAATTGTTGCTTTTATTAGGAATGCGAGATCCAAGTCGTAAGTCGTAATCCCGTTAATTAGGGAAGGGGAGGCTTAAAATTAGTGTTGGTTGTATTAAGCCTTATAAGGCTAAGTTACTATTGTCAGAATAGACTGAATAGGCTGGGATTTAGAATCAGTAGGCTATCGAAAAATGTAACTTACTCCGCTCCGCTGAGCTTACTGGCAAGATAAGTAGAATCCATTTATATGTATTTAAGCCTAAGTAGTATATGAAACATTCAGCTCTATTATGGATTGGCAAAATACGACCCTGAAAAAACCCAGAGCCCAATTTTGGATTATTAGACTGGGGACTGGGGACTATTGTGTGGCGTATTATTAGTGGCTGACTACTGAGTGGGTTCTTGGAATGAAAATAGGAGTGAGGAGTGAGTCCCGCCTACGACATGTTAATATTAGAAACGACGTAGTAAAATTCTTCCTATCCACTGCAAGGTAAGTGAGGGAAGGTTAAGAACGGCAGGGAAAGTCCCACGAAGAGAAAGGGCTCACACGAACACGTAGTACTACATACCTACTAATGCAATGCCATTGGGAATGGAGACCGGCTTTCTCCCTACGCTAGACGAGGTAGACAGTAGTGTAGGTACATATAAATATGTAAGCGATCTATATGCTATGCGGCTTCAAGGACCTTGGAATTTGGGATGAGACTCGAGCATTTAGTTATATGCCTTATGCAAATCATCGTACTCTATGGCGTGAACAGAAGTGGGGGCATGGTGGAAAAGTTTAATACAGGGAAACCTACGTATCTAAAAAAGAATTTCACGGGAATTTGTTTAAATATGAATTAAATAATAGGCGGCAGCATTCTATGTACATTCCACCACATGCAAAAAGTTCTAACTAGAAGTATTTGCAACTTTTTTCCGTCTAAATCCATATTTTTGAAAGAGCGCCCACGGTATGGTGTGACGCATCCTGTCTACGCCCCTCTTCGATCGCTTGCACTTCCATTTCGAATTCCTGCACATCCAAATCCACAGTAACACTATTTGTGAGTCATGCTCATGCTAGGTCTGCATGATACGAAGTCTCCATTCCTGAAGGTAACAGAGAGTGGATTATAATGATTTGAGTGCTTAGGGTCGTCAATTGACGTGAATGAATTTCATGGAGATAAAAGACGTAGAGTTGAGTTAGTCGATCAGCCTGCGTCTTTTAACAGATTTTTCTCTTCGTAGTTTTGTGTCAGAGCTCTAGGCATTTAGTTCATGTCTCCTGTCTCCTTATGACCTGACCTCATGACCCATAGTTGTCCTGGCGGCGTCCTTTAATGTATTGGGACAGGTGATGTAAGCGGTGGAGCTTCTTGCAGATCCACTACTGCAATGCGTCCTGATCCTGAGCCTAGGTAGCCTATAGCCACAGTGCATGCAAATAAATGTAAGCTACAGTAAATATGAGAATGCACCCATGATCCCATGAACCGCATGCTATTTTAGGTCATAGTTCCAATTTCCAGTTCATTCATAAGTTACTTGTCCCAAATATGAATGGGGAAATCGGAGTATTACTCGGCTATCGATCACGTTTTTGGCAGTTTGATTATAAGACGATAATTAAAATCCAGACACAGCGCTCTGTGATGGCGATTGGCGACGGCTCAACAAGGTAAATATAACTATTTATATCTTTAGTGTAGATACGTAAAATTTTCCTAGCTTTCTGCATGCCTATGTCAAATTGTATAAGATCCTTGTACTTTTAGCAAAATTAGATGGTCAGCCTTGGGCCTTAGCTAAGGCCTTCTGGATCCATGCTTCATGCTGTATCTGTCCAATGCACCAGCTTCCCACGTGGCTCCCATATTGTAAATTCTTTGGTGTCAAGTATTATTTGGTTGATTAGTTGTTTCCTGTCCAAATAGACGCAACTCATCTCTGATATTGCAAGAGTAGTAATTATATTATCATTCGCTTATGCCTAATGATATGTGCGGCTTAGTTCTCTATGAAATTAAAACGCTTAGGTCTAAAAGTAGGACGCAATAATTCGTTCGATAGCCTAATACTACAATGAATCTACTGTAGATCATCTGTACAAATATTTACATATTTATTCCGGGTTCCGGAAGCTTGTAGGCGAAAGCATATTTACCATACATTTAAAACAGTGCCTATGGACGGGTTATACAATTTGCAAGGGTTCTTCGAATGTGTGACGGTCCCTTCCTTACACGTAACAGTATGAAGTTAATGACAATGTTACCTGCACATTTAAAATGGTTATGGTTTTGTCTAAAATTCAATCCTAATCCACCAGATAAAAAGTGGACATAATTATGTACCTTGATGTGTTACATCATTTTACTATATTTTTATACCGTTTCCATACAATGTAACAGACATGATACCCCAGATGACACATGTTATTTTATTGTTTGCTAACAAAGGTTAGTGCGCACTACTATGGTCAATATTGCGAATTACGAAGCTTGCGATTTTAGTACGGTTTCAATAATCGATTCGTCATAAAAATGCCACTCGTCTCTACCTTTCATATGTGTGTACATTTAACTGGTTTATTATATTCCCTGGTACTACACAACCATAAGGCGAGAGTGATAGAAATCTATTCTGATAAAGTATGTATAAGCTTGAGTTATAATCCTTCCTGTCTCAAATAAAAATTGAATTCTTGCCGTTTGTAATTTTCCATTGTATAACTTGACTTGACCTGACTCGACAGTTCTTATTGTGAAAAGGAATCAAATGTCATTAGGCGTAAACATCAATCCCTTTCTGTTCATTCTTGTTGTAAATATATGTAGACATAACCATAACAGAGGATTGATTAGAAAGATAAACAGGCTATTAAGGATATGGAAATGTGCACATGTAGGTGCTGGTACTTTTCCGGAGCCTCATCTTTTAACACTTCAACTTTATTCACTGGTGGCGACAACTTGGATATCCGTTACGGATTAGTGTCCTTACAATTGTAATCGCTACAGACACCCGAAGAGTGACTTTCCTTTTCTGCTTAATCTCATTAATATTCTAACATCCGATTAGTATACAGACGCGTGGGACTTTTTTTTTCAAATATGTACAATATAGTATGTAAAAGAAGTAAAAAAGTCCATTTGTGGTTTGTGCTACAATCATTCTTGCAGAAAACGAATGTTCAATTTGCAGTTTTATGAAACAAGGATTACTGTAAACTATAACCGCTCCGCTTGATGGAGTAGATCCGGAGTAATATTCTATGTACTAGTTAAGCACACGGACTGTCGAACATTAGGTATGCAAAATCATATAAAGCTATACTTTAAACCTGCCGTTATGCCGATGAGCGGGATTACAGGAGTCAAGGGTCACCAGTCAGCATCCGGTCCTAGTTGATATGATTCCACACTTTGATGAATCGTAAATCCGACCGGGATAATAATTCATTGACATTTGTGCGCATTATGTCTGAAACATTGGCGCCTTCCTTACTACTTTTAAAATTTTATTGAGTCTGGAGTCTGTATTGAATTATAACTGATCCATGTTTTTGCCCAGGTCAACATTAATGACCTGTAGCATGTCGCTTGTAGTTCTGTTTCCACTTATATGTAGTACAGACTGGTTGGCTAAACTTTTGTATGTATGCCGGGGTATTGTAAGCGTGTATCATAAACTGGTGGAAATAACGAATTCGCGGAACTAAATACGCAGTAGTACCTATATTTTATGGCGATTTCCGTCTAATCAGTTTTTTAACAATAATAATTACTACCAAATCCTTGGAACCAACAGAAGCGGAAAGCTTCGTACGTGTGGACGTGCTAGTTTTGCGTTTGGAATAATTGAGCATTTGCCTAGTTCGCGCTAGCTCCCAGCTCGGTGATCTGATGTAATGTTTGGAAATACATTCTTTTCCGATTCTAAACAGGCGGACACTAAGGCCTCACAAAGGTTCTTATATCCAGATCCAGGGTTCATGTACCTACCGCAAAGCACGAGGTTACTCGAATTACAAAAAAAATTCGCAGGCGCCACTGAGACGCCCATAAGGATTGCAGTAGAGGGAAAATTATAGGGCCTGTCTATCACGCCTATCACCTTGTACCAGGTTACCTGATACCTGCCTAGCTTCGACGACGTACTCCCTGTTCCGACGTACTATTTAATTTATTGGAACGACATGGATGAGACGAATAACTGCGTAATAGTGGAGCTGGATCATGTCCTGGGAGTACTTTTCCGAATCCTAAGGGCTCAATTAAAATTAAATGAATTCCTGTCTCAATTCTCTGATTGGAGAATGGATCTGGGCCCACGCTTCTTGTATATAAACATGTCCTCCATTCCATGACCTTGTCCGTCTGGAAATTGCCAATCTCTTATGAATAGCATTACCATTTCAGACCATTGTACCATATTACAATATACATATGTATAATGGTACTGGGGACACGCAGGCTCCTGTGTAGTTTCTCACACTAATTGATGAGTAGTTGTTACTGGGCGTCTCATACGCCAATCAAGCATGGTGCAGGTTAGCGATGGCAAGCAGTAAAATAGCTAAACATAATTGCATGATCGGCAAAGTCATTTTATTTTGAAATCTGGATTTCAAGAGACGAAGGATTTTTAAGTGCGGATTTGAGATTTTCAAGGCGCGTGAGGATTTTATATTTGCGTGTCATTTGGAGCGGAAAACCTTTCTGCTAAAAACTTACGTATAAAGTAGCTAGACTGTTTTCGAAGGTGGAATTTAGGATTGTGGACGCAATGAAGTGGTTTCTGAATTTGAGATAAGAAGAGGGATTTTGTTTCAAGATTTGATTTTGCACTCTAATTTTGGTGGATTTTTGGGAAGGATTTAAAAAATCCTTAGGCGAGGATTTTCCCCAGCTTCAAGTGAGTAGGGAATAGCTTAACCCAAGAACATTGCTCTTTTCCCCTATTTCGTAAATCTTTTGAGTCCCTGGAGATGATTATGTGCCTGCGATGGAGTCGCCGAAACCCTCATCTTATATTAGGCAGCAGTGTATTTAATAAACACAAATAAATCAAGTAGTTTTGGACATGTTGATGCCTCGCGTTGACAGGAGGAGCATAGGAATAGACCTTTCTTCAAACGGAGTCTGTTTATAATTACATGATGCTTTGACGAAGGAAGGCTCAGCTCAAGACAGTAATTCAGCCCTGAACCTAACCTTTAGCTTAAGAGCTTGGTACCAGTTTGAGTAGGTTAGTTTCCCTTTGAACAAACTCCGAACCCGAGCTCTTCCCATCTCTCAAGATCTAAAGTTCCGTCTCCCTTTTGTGCTGACTAGTTCAAAGGGGGAGCGGATTGGGAGAGGTGACTCGGGTCACGGTCATGGGCCTACGACGCAAAAAAAATGGTGTTGAGTATTCAACGGAGGCTGGGTGGAGATTAGATTGGACAAGGACATAGGCCATACAAGTCGAGAGTCAGGTGAATGAACGCCTATTGTATCAGCCGTTGTCATAAAAGTGAATCCGTCGTCATAGTCTCTGGGGTCATTCCGTCCTCACCTTCCCACTTTTGGTTCCTAATTGAGCCCAACTCCGAAAATGTAAAGATAGACCTCGGAAGAATCTGCGTCAGAGCGGAGGAAAGTCAGGAGGGCAGTAGGGACATTAGCGGAATTACACAATACTGGGAACGGGAACGGATTTACTTTGGCACAATAACGCATCGAGATCCGGCCCACATCCACATGCTGTAGAGTATATTTACAAGCCTTATCGTCATCCCGACATTCCACCCGTTTGTGCTCAGGCCACACGTGTGGAACAGCCAAGGGAGAAGGGACCAAGATCCGATTATTGGCAATTCGCATTGGCAGTGCAGAAGAGTAAAGCTTACCGCACACAGCTCATTCAATATTACTATACGAGAATATTTTGGTTCCTATTTTAAGATGCTTTGAAATAATTGTTTCTGGCTTTGAAAAGAGTCCTTATTGTGGTATATGCTCTTCATAAAAAATGGACTTACTGGTAATAGGAAAAAAATAGTAAATAAACTCTAACCTTTTTTTATCTAACCTAAACTAAGCTAGTCTTAATTTGGTGAGCTCCCTAACTGAATCGCCAGATGTTAGCATTTTTACAGAAATCGTTTATATTGTGGGAATGGACATTTGAAAAAGTAGCTCTCATTGTACAGACATTGCTATAAATAGTACCTCTGATACAATATAGTACCAATCTATTCCAAGAGCCAGAGCTATACTAGCATACGAATCCTAATTTAGATTGTGCGGGGACAAGGACCTACAATATGACATGACATTGGAAAAGTCGAGATATCCACTTCCTTGATTAAACTGCACGAAAAGTGCAAGACTGGAAATCCGAATCCGGATCGGAAAAGTGAAAGTCCATGTGAACCTTCCCTCTGTTTCTATTTACGCGTTCCTTATCTGACTAATCAATCAATCATTCCTACTATTGTAGTACCTAGATATAGCGCCCAGACTTCTGTTGACATTCCTGAATTGAGGTAAACCCGTCCCATTGTTTTTGTTGATAGAGAGCGAGCTTCCTGGTTCCATTGACAATTGACATTGACTCACTGGCAGGGAACCAGCTTCCTTCGGAAGGAAACCCTGTGACAGATCCTGGCGTCACCCTGCATACTTAAGGCCAGGTCCGCCCGTCTCAGGTTACATTACAGTCGGATAAAGGAATCCTGACGCTAACCAGAAATCACTTTGCTCGCCTTCCCATATAGTTACTCCTATGCTTGTGGCGTCGTGTGGGATGTGGGACCTCGTACGACTAATATTATATGGTCCCCTCCTCTGGAAAGAGTCGGGGGGCTCGAGGCAGCCCATCCTGTGTAGACAGTCGTCGTAGGCCAAATTTTTTGTGCAGAATTTATTTTTGCCAGGGCTGGTGGGTGAGGCTATCCGATTCCTTCCCGGCCCTGGGATCCTGGCGTCTTCCCCACAACTGGCTTCCGGTCGATAGGGCCAAGAGGCCCATGCGTACGCACAGGGGGCTACGTAAGGATATTGAGCGCCGCCCGCTATGTTGGCCAAGAGCAGAAATAGCAAGTCCGTCCCCAGTTTCCTACTACCACCTTGCCCTACGTATCACGTATCCATCCATCTACATATGTGTATATGGGTTTTCGGGGTTTCGGGGATTCCTGGTGGGAGAGAAAGCATAAGGAAGGGCCAGGCCAAACCCGCCTCCCTCAAAAAGACAACATTCCCAATTTTCACCCAGTCATACTCTGCCACTCAGTTGAGGCATACGGTCCACGGGGTTCCCAAGTTCCAGCAGTTCCAGTATTGTAAATTATAGAGTTAGGTGTAACCTAGTTGTAATTAACTAGCCTCTTCGTTGTAAGTACCAATGCCCGAGTACCGTCTCGGCCCTCACACCCTTTCTCTTAATTTAAAAAAGGAAGAACGGGAAGGAGGCTCACGGGAGTTTGTCAGCTTAGGAATATTAGACCAGGCTCATAGGAGTTCTATTCTCCTCACGCTAAGTCGTAGCAGTAGTATACGTAGTCTATGTAATTCTTGGAACAATAGTTAAAGGAAACCCAGGCTAAATTGTGACTATATAGGGAAAGCCGCAGTATAAGTACGTGTAGATTGTACATATATACATACCTACTGTACTTGGATATAATTTAGACGGAGTAAGACTAACGTTACGTACTATCAATTAGAGTTTACATTACAGTAGCCAGTCTCCTCTTGTTCCCTTTCGCTAATGCTCATCAAGAACCTCAACTACATAGTCCAGTTGACAAGCTACGGGCTCGTCTCAAGACCTCCATTCATTACTCCAGTCCCAGCCTACCTCCTCTTGGCATTGTCTACATGGTAGGCTGAAGAAAAAAGGGGGAAATCTCGCCGTGTCAGCCTCAAACTTGCCCAGCATCTCAAGATTAGCATTGGGAAGGTCCAGATTATAGGCTGACTTGAGGATCCCATCCCAGCCCCCCGATCCCTCCATCCAGCCTCCAATCCGATCTCCTGCTAATCCAAATTCAGACTATCATTCATCCGGATTCCGCCGACTCTCCAACACGCTCAAGACCTCATCTATTAATACGTAGGGATTAGGTCACAGGCTCCCACTCTGACGCGGGCTGACACCCAGGTCTCTTAATTTGCTCAGGAACAGGTGCTCAAGCGGCAGCGGAATTTAAAGGAAAGTACTTGTTCTCGTTTTGAGCACGTGGAGGTCTAAGTGTATTGTAAACAGAGCCCACTTTCTCTTTCCCCATAAGCCCCAAGAACGTATTAGAGCCATTGTCATTCAGCTGAGGGCTTGATAGTAGACCATACTACCAATTATTTCCGTGAACCCTGAGCCCAGAGACTTGGTCCGGGCTCTACTACTCTAGAATCGATTTTGAGCCTGGTGGCTGGTGAAAGCCTCAACTTTTATTTTTGGGTGCTGGAGTGTTGGTGGGAGAGTAGGAGGAACCCTGTACCTTTAACTTAGATCGATATTTATAGACACTAGTACTACTGTTAGTACTGGGAGAGGAGCGTCTCGGCTCCTAAGCTAGCATAAGCGTAAGGTTAGGCCAGTTATGGAGAGTAAGAACAATAGCAAGAACCTAAATAATAGTCACCTGAGTTCCACGAAGAGTCCCTACACGGCAACCACGACCGGGCCCTCAGACTACGACGAAGACGGCCTTCCATCCTCCGGACATCGGCTCACCATTAACAACGGGGTTCACATGATGAGGGAGATCCCGTCAGACGCAGCCTTCCAGACGAACGGGGCTCCGGCCGGAGAGGATGACCCGGCCGCCGAAGGGAATAAAGGATGGGAGAACAAGACGCAGTTCCTCCTCAGCGTCGTCGGCTACAGCGTTGGGCTCGGAAACATATGGCGGTTCCCATACCTGTGCCAAAAGAATGGTGGAGGTAAGCACTCTCTATTATTAATAAACATTTCAAGAATTATACTTTTGATCATACACTAATTAACAGGTAATTAAGTATACAGGCGTAGATTATTGAATAGGTTTCACGGGTCTGGTGCAGATGGCGCCTTAAACGTATGCGCTTGCGCAGTTACATAAAAGCTTTCTGTGGAGAAACCAATACGGCGAAATAAATTATTTTTTGTAGTGCAAACCTAACTTAACTTAATCTAATCAATCGGCAGTGGGTTAGCCTAATGACCTTAACCTTGAAATAACAATAATCTAAGCCTAACTCGAAACTCTACTAAAGAAACAATTTGAATCTTATTTTCCGAGAAGGTCTATCCGCACAAAATTAATTTGTAAACATTCTAAAATACGACTTCATTTCATTAATGCACTTATACTCTAACACGGCAAATTCATATCCTAGTTTGCCGTTACTGATAATATATATGGAAATCCTCAATGTCGGGTTGTTGCAGGACATTCATTCCAGGGTGCTACACGTGTGTTGTGACCTTGTACATACCACAGGCTCAGTTAAAAAATTTGAATTTTATGACGCAGAATGCATTGATTGCGGTAACAAAGTGATTCATAAGCAAATCATGGCGAAAGCACACCTAAACCTAGTATCATACCCGTGGTTTGTACACTTCATTAACGTAGGGGTCCCAGACTAATAATACCAGTACATACTACGTATTTTGATCTTGAGGAGCATGTTACATAAGTACTAAGGTAGCTAGAAGTTGATTTCTAGTGTCCAGCGTGTCAACGCTTTTATTGGCCCAGGCCTCGTAATTACGTGGAGGCAGATAAGCCCGGGTCCATGTGGCTCCACTGAGAAAAGGCTGGAGAGGTCAGGGGTAAAGGAGTAATTAGGCTTCATTACATAATCAATTACAACTTGAAGACATCGCATAAATCTCTCCAAGATAAGCTGGAAAGGTCCGCTTCTGCTCATTGGCAGTTTGTCAGATTCTCAAATCTTGACTAGTAGGTATTACTTTAAAACTTTATGGAAGTTCGTCTGCATCCGCCGAGCTCCCACTCCCATCCTGATGCTAACCTTGCACTTTGATAGGGCTTCGAATGGAAATATATAGTTGGATGATTACGCAAGGCAAGGCATATTTGATTAATCTTAAAATTTATAGTACATAGTTGCGCATTAAAGAAAAATCCGTTTAGCTACTTTATCCTTTAAATACATATTAATCTTATTTTACCAGCCCTATACCATTAATGTAATTATATATGCCTTCCTTAAAGATGCTAGGTGAAGCCTGTGCCTTCTATACCTAGTGCAGATGTAAGCCAAGGCATGTAATATCCTATTTAATCATTTAATTTTCAGACGTGTAACTTAATACTTAACTTATCCCAACGTAACCTTACTTGAATCAATGAATTTAAAAAAAATGAAAGAAACAGTGCGAAACGGATAAATTCGACCAAAAGTTATCTGCACATGCACACGACGGCAAATGCTACACTACACTATTGTATGTATATTTAGTTCAGTAGTGTCTGAAGTACATGTAAGATGCAGTTCATGTTCATGGCCGCCGGACGCCCTTGACAGTCCAAGTTACAGTTACATTTCGTGATAAGTAGCCATAGGGAATGCACTAAAGTTCTATTCTCGTGCAAATAGTAGCAACTAGCAACTTATTTTATTGGACGGGTCTCAAAGGAGAAATGCTTTAGAGAGACATTACGGACGTTGGCTGATAATTTTACACATCATTAAGCTTTACTTTTACTTGGGCGCCTTCCCCATGTAGCAGACTTCCGTGCTTGCCTACCATATATGATTAAGTGTCTTCTTTTGGTACGCCTTCATTATGTCGAACTCCCGAATGTCGAACTGTCACTTCGTCGAACTCACTACGTCGAAAGTTTTGA
>JAQFZY010001810.1:0-13883 GCA_034696285.1 Hypogastrura burkilli | reverse complement strand
GAGGAAGATCTCAATGCCCATTCCCCAATTGTTACTACAAATCCCCCTAACAACGGGCTCCATACCAATGACCCCTTCTGTTTATACTTTTATTGACGAACGGGCAATCAAGAAAGACCCATTAGCGCTATTCTTATTATAATTACTCTATTCGATAATGTTACTGATTGAGAACTGAAACAACGGATTTTGTCTCCTACATGAATTCCTCAGGGAAAAGGGTGAGGCGGGGCCATCTTTTATAAAACCACTAGCAAAAAATGTATTTGACAGACACACTACCTATGGCATTTTTTTTTTATTACTGACTTCAAATACTAAATATGTGGCCAGGGCCTTTCTGATTCACTGGTGCTGGTCTTCCCTTGGGACGAGGTCCAAGAAGAGCGGGTCAAAGCTAGCGAGGATCGTGACGCCTTTCTTATAGGCCAGGACCGTGTCGGCCCGCTTCTCAACCCGAAAGTTCCGGAGCAAGTGGATGAAGAATATTTTGATTGACTTGTAGGCGAATCGGGTCCCGATGCACTGCCTGTGCCCAAGCCCAAAGGGCGTGAAGGCATACTGGGGGATGGACCCTTTGTTCTCGGCCAGGAACCGGTCTGGCCGGAAGGAGTCCGGATCCGGGAAGTATTTGGGATCCCGATGTCCGGCAAAAGAGGGGAGGAGGACGACGGTTCCCTTCCGGATCCGAATCCCTTGATACGTCCAATCCTTGCTGCAGACTCGCTCCATCCGAATGACGGGCGGGCACATGCGGAGGGCCTCGTTGATGCAGGCTGTCAAATATGGCGTCAGCTCCTCCTTCGTGTTCTCGTGGTCAAGGGCGGCGGTGGATCGGGGGAACTGGGCCACTATTTCAGCGTGGAGCTTGGCCTGGATCTCTGGATTGGAGGCCAGGTGGTAGAGCAAGTGGCTCGACGTGGTGGAGGACGTGTCGTAGCCGCCCAGGAAGAAGTCAACGGCTTGTGAAATAACGGTAGCATGCGTGATCCCAAGGGCCTTGTACTCGGGACTATCAACACGGGCCCAGATCCCGTTCAGGATCTCAACGGCGTCCCGCCCGTCGCTTGGCTGCCCACGCCGGCTGGCCAGGATCCTTCGGAGCGTCTCGTCAATCACCTTGGCGGGCTTGTCATCGAAGGTCGGGGAGAAGTAGGAGAGGAAGGGAAAGGTCACTGGAATCAAGAGACAAGGTCAGGGGGGGTTAGGTTCCCAAATGAAATGTAGTCTTGGAAAGAGTGTTACTTTACTTGATAGCGTGTATGACCAGCCGTAGGTGATGTTCTCCCCCATCATGACCCGGAAGGCCGTTGCGAACTCGTTGTCGGGATCCGTGGAGTTGGTCAGCTGGACCCCGAGCGTGGTTCGGGCGAACATGTCGATGAACCAAGTCGAAATCCTCCTGCAAACAAGGTCTTAGAATCCGGAATATTTGGCCTTTGTCAGAATGAGGCTTACTTCTTGCAGTCATATTTGGAGACCCGCCCAGCAGTCCCGGACTCGGCTCTCAATTCCTGGACGTATTCCTGCCCATGTCCGTCGATCACGCTCATCATGCCCTTCAGTTTGGACGTCGTGAAGGCGGGACTCAGGGCAGCGCGCACGGTCTTCCATTTCTCGCCTACACAGCATAAGTAGCACATTTATTTAATTTAAGAAATGAGAATCAAGCCTAGGATTCCTTCAGTTCCATCATATTCTGACATTTGACTTGGGACCAAGCTATGTAGATATTACCTGGCAGAAAGTCCAGGACTTCGTTGAGGAGGGGTGAGCCAGTCTCGAGTTCCCGCCGATCATAGAAGTGCTCGTGCTCCTTGACGTAAATGAGGCGGACTAGTTCGGGGTCGCAGACAAAGACTTGCGCTTCTATTCCTTCGTAGGCCTGTAGGAACAAAAGTTAATAGAATTGGAGTCTCGGATCTTATTATTCCTACGACAGCTGTATTCCCAACAATGAACCGTTAGAGAGGGTATAAGCCTTGGAATGGGTTCTGTAATTAATCTGAGGCTGTACTTACTCCCCAAATTCCACCGTATTTCCGGAGTCGAGCCACGTCGACGTCGTGCTGGACCTCCTTGTGAAGATTTGGGTTGCTGCCAAGGAAGAGCGTGGGCGGGACGACAGGGTAGCCGTTCCCTTCCAAGGTCCCGTAGTTTTGTCTTCCGTAGCGGATCAGCCCGATGCAGAGGGCCACGATCCCGCCCAACAGGAATACTAAAACAATCATCCTGGAGGCTGGCTGGCTATTCGGGGAAGATGCAGTAGGACAAGAATCCGAGCCAGTCTCAGTC
The DNA here is from genome assembly GCA_034696285.1 of Hypogastrura burkilli. Classification (NCBI taxonomy): domain Eukaryota; kingdom Metazoa; phylum Arthropoda; class Collembola; order Poduromorpha; family Hypogastruridae; genus Hypogastrura; species Hypogastrura burkilli. The sequence continues at coordinate 11,588 of JAQFZY010001810.1, read as the reverse complement.
TCGAGCTCAACTATACTTCTATCTCACAACTACTGATAAATTATATGAAAGGGACTCCTGGCATTTAGTCCAGCATCTCTAGCTTTACATTCCATCTCAATGTCAATATTAGAATCAAGGCCATGTCCAATTGAAACAGAAAAAAGTATGCATGACTTGGTACTCTATTACATAATGTATTTTTGATTGTTCATGTTAGGATCAGAAGGACACTTCAATCAGTAGCGTTTTGTTGAGTAGCTGCACTGCACGAGTCCTCATGTACCATTATATTATGGGTATTACCCCTGGGTATTACCAATCTAAATCAAATACAATAAACGTTATATAATAACACATAATATAAAAAAAAAATGCTCCCAGTAAAACGTTGCTGAGTATGCCTGAGTGTGCTCTAAAAGGACGAAACAAGTTTAGTTTATATTAAACTATAACTATTTTGTGATTAGTCAAAGTTCATGAAGCTCCCTTGGTAAGTCCTGATTTATGATTCAGCTTTTGTGAATACTCATGATCGTATTTGCACTTTAATTGGACATATTTAATTTAAGCTGTTTCCCTACTAAATGACAAATGACTACAATTATTTTCTTTTGACTGAGCCGGGCGAGGGCCGGATGAGAACAGGGAGCCTCTTTACATTCGAATTATTGACAACTTAAAAGTGGTTTTCCCAAGGCACCTTCGTGAGCTTTGACTAATCACAAAATAGTTATAGTTTAATATAAACTGAACTTGTTTCGTCCTTTTTAGAGCACACTCAGGCATACTCAGCGACGCTTTACTAGGAGCATTTTCTTTATTTCCGAATTTTATGGGTTACAACTGATGTCATAAGCCATGTTTCAAACCGCAGCCATCTCGCACTTGAACATATTTTATGAGTAGAAACATAATGTTGTTACGGGTGATGGGTTATACACATGAGGCTACACTACTACGGGTAGTACGGGCATTAGAATTCCCTATATAAATGTGTGCTAGGAAATGGGCCCCATATCGGTTGAAAAATGATTGAAATGATCTTGAATTGAATAGATTGAAAAATGCAAAATTTGAATTGAGGCGCATCGACGGGACTCCATTTAACGGTTTTTATGCGTCTTTAATTTTTCTCGTACGTTAAGCCGTTTCCCCGCAATCTAGCGGCGAAGTATTTAGGGGGGGGGGGCTAAAAGCATATCCTTCGGAACGAACATTTTCCACCTTTTACTTGTTTATTTATATGGAAAATGTTTTTGTCAAGGGGGTTTCACTCAGACAAAAATAAAATAATACAAGAGATATACATAGGTATGTTAAAAGATATACTATACTACATAGAAACTAGTGTTATGGTCCGGGTTTTGACGTAGTATTTATTAAAAGACCCGGATCGGTCTACACATTTTCGGAATTTGAAGTCAATCATGTTGACGACATGCGACTTGAGCCATCAGCCCTCTCGGCTGTTTTTTTTATTGACGAACAGGAGGACACTAGGCTATTCTATTTATTAGTTATACTCCCGTAATAATTATATGGTATGGTATACATAATGCACAAGGAGCATAAATGCTCAACGTTTTGACCTACTTGACATTATGTCTATAATCGTATCCAATGGTTGTTTTTCCGACAACTTTATTTAGTATCAGATCAACTACACAATTTTGAGACTTGGTCAATTAGGGAGCTTGGATAATTTACTTTTGGAGCTCCTCCCCTGGAAGGAGGTCCAAGAAGAGCGGCTCTAAGTTGATCAAGAGCCTGCTGCCTGACGCCTTTCTTATAAGCCAGCCCCGTGCCCTCCCTCTTCTCAACACCGAAATTTCGGATCGTGTGGGTGAAGAATACTTTTGTTGACTTACATGCGAATCGAGTCCCAATGCAGTTGCGGTGGCCGACTCCGAAGGGCGTGAAGGGATATTCCGGGATCGAGTCTCTGTTCTCGGCCAAGAACCGGTCGGGCCGAAAGGGGTCCGGAACCGTGAAGGCCTTTGGATCCCGATACCCGGCATAGACAGGCAGGAAGACTTGGGTTCCCCTCCAGATCCGAATCCCTTGATACATCCAATCCCTGGTACAGACTCGCTCAGGCCGAATCAGCGGCTGACACTGCGGCTGTGTTCGCCGCAGTGTGGCCACGACGACTGGCCAGAATCCTTCGGAACGTAGGGTCAATCAGCTTGGTTGGCTCGGAGTCGAAGGCAGGGGCCAGGTGGGATAGGAACGGAAATGTCACTGGAAGCAAGTGTGGGTCAGAGATCAGAGCACGGAGTTCAACCCAAGATGTCAGAGCTACTCACTTAATAGCGTGTAGAGCCAGTCATAGGTCATGTGTTTTCCTTCCATGACTAGGAAGCCCGTTGCGAACTCGTTTTCGGGATTCTTTCCGTTTGCCAATTGGACCCCTAGCGTCGTTCGGGGGAAACATGTCGATGAACCAGCCCGAAATCCTCCTGCAAGTCAAGTTATATCTCTTTAATTCTCTATTATTTGATTGGTAATTGGGGAAATGCCGTACTTCTCGCAGTCATATTTGGAGACCCGCCAAGCAGTCCCGCACTCGGCTCTCAATTCCTCGACGTATTCCTGCCCATGTCCGTCAATCATGCTCATCATGCTCTTGACCCTTTGACCCAGCCCTACAGTCATGCTAATTAATATCCGAACTCACGCCCCATATCCCGCCATACTTCCGGAAAGAACGAATTTCGACCTCGTGCTGGACCTCCTTGTGTAGATTTGGGTTGCTGCCAAGGAAAAAGACGGGCGGGATGACAGGATAGCCGTTCCACTCCAGAGTCCCCTAATTTTGTCTCCCGTAGAGGATCAGGCCAAGGCAGAGGACAAGGATGCCCCCAAAAATAAACAATAGGCCAAGCATTCCGGATTCCGCCGAATCCGGCAAATGGTACCAAAGGTCCGGCTAACTTTTATACACACTTCTGTCAAACTGCTGCACTCAAGTCAGACATTGTGTAGACATGGACATGGACATAGGACATAATATATACTTAATGTAATGTTGTGTAGGTATGATGGAAAGAAATTCCTATATGTAGTCATGAAAGCATAGCTTCAATATTAGAGTCCAAGGCCAGGCCAGTCAGGCACACTTGAAACTTGAAAGAGGGTTAAGCGTGATATATTTAATTTGGACGTTCTGTACTTGGACATTAATTATGCCAGGGATTCCTCCTGTTCTTGCCATCCTGAAACCTATTCCAATCAATTCCATTGTGACAAGAACTCACTAAAGTAGGAATGGAGAAATCCGACATAGGCTTTGAGATGTACTAAAGGCGGGACTAGCGTCTTCTGCCTAACTTCGTACATGAAGACCAGGAGGTCGGCAGCTACGCAGATTAGATAGATGAGGAACAGCGTGCTAATATTTGTATTGAGAGAGAGTTTAACGAGTTGGGTCTCATCCTTGTCCACCACGGTGGTCATGAGACGTCTCCTTAGCCGTCCATCATGGATGACCTTTAGGAAGCTGGCCCAAAATGATAGGATCCCTCCCTGAAGGAGTCCATGGAGTCGGTCCGAAACAAGGCCCTTGTCCCAACGCAAGTGATCTATCCAGATCCCCGTGTCAGTCCCAAGGATGGACTCTTTCCCCTTGTACAGCTTCCCTGACCCCGCTCCTGCTAGCCAGCTATCTACTTTGGTCTCCGGCCCAACAAATGCCGTCCCATTGCACTCTTGGATTCCCTCAAAATATTGGCCAAGGTTACATACGTCAGGTTGAGTCGAGGTCAAGGAATCCTGTATTTGGTCCAGAAAGTGGTGTCGTTCCTCGGAAAGGCCGCCCGTGAAATTGCTCCCATGGTACTCCAAGGCCTTGTGGATATTCGTGCTGAGGAGTAGCTGAGAATGATGTGAAGTGACGATGTCACATTTAAGGAGTACTACCATATCATCTCCGAGTCCCTCACTATCGTTCAAATGGGGGGTAGTGTTGAGGGCGGGCCCTTGGCGGACCCGGCAGCACTCGTCCAGGGACCCTCGACCGTCGAAAATCTTGTTGAGGACGTGGAAGTCGGGGTCCTGTCTGAGGCTCACGCGTGCGGCCAAGAGTTCCCTGAAATGTGAGAATCCGGTCTTGGGGATGGGGGCGAGGAGGTCCGTGATCGAGATCCCCTTGTAGGCATTCGAGAGGATCACGACCATGAGGAAGAGCGGGCCGAATCCAGCTCTGAAGCCCGACCAGCCTTCCAGCCTCCGGCTGGTCCGGAAGGAGACTTCCAGGAGGAGGGAGACTATGAGGAGGACCGGGCTGACCTCAATCCCCTTCCCGCCGTACTTGAGGAGGGCACGGAGGGCCAGGTCAAAGGCCAAGAAGGACCCGGCTCCGGCCAGCCAGGCAGAGGCCTGATAGGCTGCCGCGTAGTTCCCAAAGCTGAGTCTGGACCGGAGCCCGTCGCAAGTGGCAAAGTTGAATGCGGCCTTCCCCGTGGGCATGAAGAAGTGATAGGTCTGGATTTGGAGGTCAGGCCGAAGGACGCCGTGCATTAGGATGACTCTGGGCCTCGGAGTAAGGTCCCCGAACTTCCGGCGGTTCTTCCAGTGGACTGAGTAGTCGAATGGCTCCAGGACTGAGTCCGAGAATGGACCCGCAAGAAGGGACGTAAAAATGAGGGAGAGGTCGAGGCCTCGGAACGGAGTCTGGCTCAAGGTCCTGGGATTCGGCGTCTGCGGAGGTCCTCTGAAGGATGCCGGGCTCGAGAGGCCAGAGTCCCCTTCGGCATAGTACCAAGTGATCCCGGTGCACTTGGCCGGGAGGACCTGGCGGTGGAGTCGGTCGAGCCCGGCACGGGAGAGCCGTCCTTGAACCGTTCCATTCGGAGCACTGAACCAGCACGGCCCAAAGCTTCGGAGGTAGATGAGGCTGGGATCGGGCTGGCCGAGCTCAACGTACAATGGCTCCGTGAAGAGCGGGTCTGGTGAAGTGTAGAGGTCGCCCATTTTGATGCCCACGAAGAGCAGGCCGCGGCCGCGCAAGATGTCTCTCCGCCGTTCAGTCACACGCCGTTCGTTGAAGATGATGGAGATGTAGCTATGCTTCAAGAAGTTGAACGTGTCCCGGAAGGACTGAGTCCGCCGTATGAAGGGCGTGGCGTGGAAGAAAGACCAGTGATGGGCGAGGTAGGGATTGATCCAGAGGAGGTCCTTCATGCCCGGATGGATGAATAGCAGGGAGAGGCACTGGCGACGATGATTGAGGAGGAAGGACCGCCGCATGGTCTGGCAGTAGTCGACGTAGTAGGTGGGCTCAAGGGAGGGCTGGGTCTGGGGGAGGAAGGGGCAGGGATCTGGAGCCAGGTCCAGGGTCCCAGTCACAACAATGGGGTGCTCGGGGGCGGGGTCAAGGTCCTCCTTAAAAGCGGCATTGTTCCTTTGGATCACGTTGATGTAGCAGTCAGAGAAGAGGTCGAGGTAGGATGGGAAAGGTCCCAATACACTCCCAGCCCCAGAACGAGCCCTAGTTCCTCCAATTGTAGTCAAGGAAATAAGAAGGCCGAGAACCCATTGCGGGGCTACAGCGCGGGGCTTCATCGTCTCCCTCTAAATGACTCCTGAATCCTAGGCGAGGAGCTGCCACTTCAAATCAACTTGCACTCTGAGTGGATTGCCGATCATTTATTAAGTAGCTTGCATGTCATTTTATAAGATCGCTTCGCTCTGACGTCATCCTTCTTACCGTCCAGTCGATAAATCGGGACAATGCGATCGGAAGCAGATGACATTGAGGGCGGTCAGAGCCGGATGGAAAATTCTGAAAATTATGTACATGTCTGAGGTGAGCTTCAGGCCCATCTAAACATTGTTCAGCACAACACTACAACTTTATTTTACATTTCCATCATACACTACTAATATACTTGTATGTATGTATGTATGTATGTAGCACAATTCTTTCTTCTTCTTGGAAAGGACTCAACCTTGTCACCCGTCACCTATTACCTCATCATCATTCCCATACATAAACATTAGGAATACATGTACATACCTATGTAGTACCTACTTCTGTACACGGATGAATGGGCTGAAAAGTGAACTGGAAGATTGTGACTAGACTGAGGGATCATAGGAAGGACACCATGCTTGATTCTGATTATTCAGCCCATCTTCCTTTCACGCCCATCATAACGCCACTCATTCAGTCAATGAATCAGAGTTCAGAGTCCCAACTACTTCCTACAGTACTCCCTTCACTCTCCTGGCTCTTAGTTCAACATTCAATTTCGACAGATAAACTCTTCCTCTTCAATCAATATTTATAGTTAAAGGAGATCTCATTGGTCCCAGTGTTTTGGTATCTCTAAATACATATAAGTGAAGTACAGTTGTGCACTTCTTGTATGTAATTCCGCATAATCTAATCAATCCGCGTGACCACAGTTCTCACCTTACCACAATACTACTATGTACATACTACATACATACAAGGACACGTGAAGGACTATTGTTATAGAGAAATCAGACTCCGGAACCTGGTAATCGTAACTCACTTTATCTCCACAATAGAAAATATAAATGACACCAAGTGATACCTTATTATTATTAAGCACGAGTCACGAGGCAGGCTAGATTCAGTACACGGGTACAAAATGTGTTGGGAAACATCAGTAGAGTGTTGTCGTCTAGTACCTTCTGATTTCTAACTTCTAAGGCTCCATTGTTGGCTCAGGAAAAGAAGCTACTACAAGAAGGTTGGAAACAATAAGCCAGAGCACAACAGTATACAAGATATCAGTATTCGGTATATCTCTAAAGTGATGCCGTTAGGTCTACTCCCCTACTTGGACGTAACTACAGTGCATTGGATTCTATGTATTAAATTCTAAATAAGTTCAATATCCGTGGATTTGGTACCAGTAAGAAGACCCATCTGTAATCAACAGGTTTATACTTCGTTCATATAACATATAGAGCCCGTATGCATTATGCATGCATACATGCTTTGTACTATGTATTACTAACAGAGCAGATCCACTAACCAGCTATAGTCGAGTTCAAAACAATTCTAAAAATATCCCAATGATCAATGTCACAGATCACTTGGGAAAATATACTACATAGCAGGAGGTGCGCCCATGTCCAATTGATTCGTCATTAGTCATTACAATTTTGTATCTTCTAACGGGGAACATTATAAATTCAGTGTCAGTGTTACTTGTCACTTATAACGTAGTAGTGAGTCCATATATTCCAGCTGCTACTGCTACTTTGCAGAATGTAAAGCACTTTTGTGACCGCAATCAAAATCAAATGTAAAGGTACAGACTTTGGAACTATATGGTTAATGAATCCTTCCTCCTAGCTCTGACTTAGATCAAATGATCTGGAATATTAATTAATACTAATTAATGCCTACCAAACTCAAAGTTGTGACCAGTAAGTAAGTAGTTGAACTCAGAAGCAGCGCCTATGTAGCCTTGATAGCCTCCTCTTCGGTTGGAAGCCTTGAAAATGGCCAAGCAATACAACAGCTCGCTACTCGCTATCCTTATTTCCTAATGTCACACCTTCCTCGTTTTTGCATATAGTACATATATAAAGAAAAGGATATAAATCCAGGTAAAATCCAGCGTATTTCTTCTCACATGGCCAGACATGGCATTACCTAGCTATGATATAAGATTGACACGGTGAAAAACAGGATAAGCCAGTTTTAGGTATTACACAGTTACCTATAGTGCATAATGAACACAATCTGGGCCTTATATGTATCATATTTCCTATGCACGCTTAGGATACCTTTAGTCATATTATACGCTCGTAGTTAGACACTACAGACTACAGCATGGCAGACACAGAATCTATACATAGTACATATACTACTACTATAACAAGATTTAAATTCTGGTTGACTTTGACTCATCGTAGTCCTAGTGAGTAGTGAGTACCAATTAGGGACCCAAACACTCAGCTGCTACAGTAGGCACTATTATCTCCATTCATAATTCATACACTGTTTAAATACAGTATTAGGGAATGGGTCCTCAATCAGCTCAATTAGGCCTCAAACCCACGGAAGATACAGAGACAGCTCGTAGTTGAACAACCCTTAACTAACTGAAGGAGGACATTGTGTTTGAGCTTGAATCCATGTCCATATGCATTGATTTAAAGTATTAAAGTTAGAGCTGTGACTGGGAAGGCCTGCGGTGGGCTGGCTTAACCGCAGCGACCTCAATAAGCGCCTTCTTCCTTTAGATAAGGTACACCTAACTGTAGCTGGAACATATTGTCCATTGTACTTGGGATTTAGTTAGTGACACTTATTTGTTTAGACACCAGTTAGCTATAGATTAGCCAGTCCGCGGGCCTCGAGATACGGCTCTACACTGTTCTGTGATTCTGACTCTACAGTCTACAATATGTTCTGAAGTGCCTGACACTTTTGTAGGACGAAGTGAGGTCATCATCATCACTTGACCTGACTGACATCTTATGGTCGATTGGATGTCACTGCCCCTGAGGCTAAGGATACGGAGCTGAGAAGAATGATGACTGGGGGCGCGGATGAGGACGAGAGGCTCCCGCTCCTCCAAGGTCAGGCGTCACCGCAGGTTCAGGTAAGCAGTGGCAGCAGAACCGCACGAATCAGTTTACGCATATCGCTCATTTCCCAATAATATTCCTCGCAGAAATTGCAGCAATTCGTAGAATATTCCGCGCAGAAACAGCACTTTGCTCCAGCGCATGCTCAAAAAACAATACCACGCGCATGAGTATACCAGCTACCGCGCAGAACCTTGTCACGCGCATGTGCATACCAAATATTGCTCAATTAATTTGAATACTGTCATTCCTAACATGTAGAATTATCTATTACCTTATTTGAACCAGAAGAGCCGAGAAGAGGACCGTATCACGACCATAGAAATTGACCCTAGCCCTGGGACCGGTTTTGACCTCTCTAGCCCCCTCTTTCCAGATGAGACACTCAAGACTGTGCTGGCCGCCGTGTTCCTGGCCATTTGCTTCTTTGTGAACACATTGGCCCTCGTCCTCACACATCAGCGCCTCCAGCACTTGGCCGTAGGTGACCGTGAGCCGCTGCCTGACATCCTGCTCGACAACCTGCCAACCATTGACCTGGGCCTCGATGCCGCCGAAATCATCATCATGGTCTCAGTCGTCTCCACGGTCGGCCTCCTCTTCCTTCACAGATACAGGTGAGCACGAGACCGAGTCCATGGATCATTCCTGACCCTTAATTGACCCTCTCTTGACCCCCTGCAGATGGATCTTGTTCCGCCGAGTATTCTTCATCATGGGGGTCCTGTACTTGATGCGTGCGGTCACAATGTACGTGACGGTCCTCCCGGTCGCCTCCTACACTTACTACTGCTCACCAAAAATGAATTCGACGTCCTTTGGCGGCGTCGTTGGGGCGGCCTTTCGCATATTGAGCGGCTTTGGGCTCTCCATTAATGGGATGCACACGTACTGTGGGGACTACATGTACTCGGGTCACACGGTCATCCTCGTCACTACCTTTCTGGTCATACAGGAATGTGAGTTCAGAGTTTAATCCAAGCACAGGACTAAGAAATGACCCCCTGGATTTTGTCTGTAGATTCTCCGAGGCGGTCATGGAGATGGGTCATGATTCACTGGGTCTACTGGACGCTGAGTATAGCTGGGATCTTCCTGGTCGTCCTGTCCCGGGGCCACTACACGATTGACATCCTTGCAGCCTACTACGTTACGACACGTACCTTCTGGATGTACCACAGCCTCGCCGGACATCAGCTCCTTAAGGTAAGAGTCAATTCTCTGACACCGTGACCTATGACCTTGATGCCTTATTCTGTATTCCAGGAGACGTCCGTGGGTAATTTTCTGGGTAAGCTCTGGTGGTTCCGGATATTTGGGTGGCTGGAAGGACGGGTCCATAGGCGGGTCCCCCATCACTACTCGGTCCCATTCCTAAACGCCAAAATTATCAATTTGGATTTTGAGCCAGAGGAGCCCGGATCCGAACCCGACCTCGTACCAGTCACAAACCAGACGGAGTCAACTGGGCACGGGAAGCCCGAAGAGTCAGACATAAGGCAGAGGTATCAGATTCCGGAGCCGGACAAAAGATAATTCGTGGTGACATAGCTGCTGACAGCGTTAATAAGGGTATTATCGTGTTCTTGATATTTAAGTATTCTTGTATGTTATCTATTCTTGTTTCTTGTGTTACTTACGCTGATGAGATTAAACGGAGATGACTATATGTCAGATACTCTAGCTACTGCTAGACAAGTTCTTTCTTCTGGCTCCTCGCCATGTCAATGCCTAAAGGCACAAATCCAATAAATAAATGTTCCTTGCCCATAAGCCTTGTGGGTCAAATCAAAAATTTTAGAGCGATTGGAACTAGAAGGGCCGGATACGTCGCTTAAGTTTTGGTTTAAGTTTAAACTTAAGCCAACCCTAATCCAAAAATCTGGTTGCATTTACGAAGCTCGGATTAGGGAAGTTTATCTTTGTACATAATCCATCACCAAAAATATTGACTCTGGCATCTAATCCCACGTGGAAACTGGCGCGGGAAGATTCAAATTGAACTTCCATTGTTCTTGTGTAATTGAGTGGCAGTTGGTTTGTGGTGAGTTTGACTTCGTTCGAACTTTGTGAGTTACCTTTGCTCAAACCATGTCAACTACAATCAAGAGAAGTAACAAGAACACTCCGTAGGGTCAGCCTAAGAAAGCAAGAAAGGCATAATGTCAGTCCAGCTGAAGACGAGGTTCTTCAGAATGACGTCGAGTAGAGAAAGTGTTTTGTTTGGGAGATTTAGTCCAAACCTCACTACACAAACAAAGCAACGGGAATGGAGACTAGCAGCCGCGGCTGTTAACAAGGTGTCCATGGTGCTAAGAACGGAAGACGAAGTAAAGGTGCATTGGAGAAATATTAGCACGAATTCGAAGAAGGTACTCGAGAGCAAGATGAACAAAGCGTCCATGTCAAGAACAGACGGAGGGGAGGCAGACGAACCGCTAACTTCATCTGAGGCCCGGATGCTTGGGATTCTGGGGAAGACGCGGGTGGTGGGCCTGGAAAATGGATTTGACACGTCAAGTACGTGCATAAACATATGTACATATTGACATATCTTATCTTACATATTACATACCTTGTAATCTTATGTGTAATAGATATAACATGTAGATACGAACTAAGTATAGGTATATTTTGTGTATTATAGGTGCCTCCTCAGCTGTCGCTACAAGCCCGTCTACTGCCATTGAAGTTGAATCAATCATAATTGAGGCAGATGATGCCAATGTGACGGCTCCAACTGAGGCTCCCGACCTTGCTGATTTCAATTCGGATTTTGAATTCGAGCTTGATCTACAGCATGAAGCAGGACATCATGAGGAGGAAGGCTTTGGTTTGGATAAGTGACACACTCCGGAGAGACTCGGAGAACACAGTTAGCAGGTACTTTGTTTCTGCGACATGGTGTACTAACATCAAACTATTTGAGGAGTTAAGTAATCAATTTATTTGCTGAAGAAAATATTTGTACTAATTAGTTCCAAACGTAGAGCCAAGCCCGCTAAGCGGCGGAGCCGCGTGCGCAAGTATAA
>JAQFZY010001809.1:0-13886 GCA_034696285.1 Hypogastrura burkilli | reverse complement strand
CTTCTCCAAGGTAGCCAATTTATTTATTTTGGGAGCCAATTTTGAATTTAAGGGAGCCCGGAAAAATACTACCCTTAGATAATTTGCTGAAAACTGTAGAATTTTTATAGTTCCTAGTACTGATAACTTAACTTTTAGAGATAATCTCAGTAGCTCCCTGTCTCCAAAAATTACACGAAAAACTAGACAGGGAATTGTTGGATAACAAACTGTGTTTTTATTTTATGTGCCCTGTGAAGTCTGAGACTCGAGTGAGTTGAAGATCGGTTGTTTTCTTGTTAGGGGAAAAACAACAACTAACTTCGTATGCTAAGCTATACTAATATATGTATACTCATAGCATTGACTGTAGTACAGGTATGCAATGGGCATTACCTGTGTCGTAGACCACACTTTTACGTGACGCTTTTACAGTAACGTAATAATAATTATCACTCATAATATTAATCTCTTAGTTTAGTAGTTAGTTTCTTAGTCTCAGTCGAGTGCTTCGTGAGTTAAATACCCTTAAGTACTGCTGGCCTTGACATTTGACCTTTGACTTCGTGACTTCAATAGCTTAACATTATGAGAAACTGCTTACTGAAAGTGTCTTAGAAACTGATGTAATACTTGTTGAGTGGATTAAAGGATGACCTTGACCTTTGACCCAAACGATTTAGCATGATCAATTATGCACCCTGCACCAGTAGTAGGATTCCATTGACGAAAACCGTTTTCAAATCGGTCCGCTTGCTGTTGAGTTATTGGCATTTGAAAGCATATGGCCTTGAACTTTCAGCCTTGACCCGACATTTAGCACAATCCCTTCAGGAAAAATCAATCGGTGAAGACCATTTTTAAATCGGTGTAATGTATATTGCACTATAGCGTGACCGTGACTTCTATAACAGTGTATATTGTACTTGGACCCGACGTTGCACTGCGCGTAAAAATTAGGAATCAATCGGCGAAAGCAGTTTTTGTATCGCGAGAGTGAGAGTTATAAGGCCGACACAGAAAGACAGAAAGAAAAGTGGAGCTCCGCTCTTTAATAAATTAGAACCGAATACCATATCATTTTACAAACCCGTAATATTTCTACTCACACTTTTTAGTGATATTGCAAAATGTGTAGTGGGCTAAGCTAATGCTGCTGATTGCTTATGCTTTTCTCATGTGCTGCGCTGGATTCAGCTCCGTTTGCTACTGATAAATCCCACGCGCTTGACTCTTGGGACCAGTGGCGTTACTAGGATTTTGACCCCCTATGCAAGGCTTAGTTTGGCGCACAACAAAAATTTGATATCGCGCGACGTTTACAACTTATCTGAGCAATTCAGTTGTCCACAAAATTGTATTTTAAAGGAGGTAAAGGAACACTTGCGAATTGATGTTATACTTGCATAAACATTTCAAATTCCAGTCATATACATTTTGCGCACTGTTTCATCTTAAATCCCAAACCCAAAGTTTTACTGCTTGCCAAGAAACATGTGAAGTTCAAATTCCATAAATTACCTCGACCCTAAATTGTGAACAAAGAATCCATATACATAAAATCGTTGGACTGTATGTGTGTGCGTGTGGATGTATGTATGTATGTGGGTATGTATGTGGGTATGTATGTATGTATGTCCGCTATCTCCTCTGGAACTACTGTACGGATTCAAATGAGCGATACCTTAAAATTTTCCTAATTTTACCGAAAATTATTCGCCCTAAACAAAAGTTGACTTTTTCCAGAAGCCAATTTGCACCTGGAAGGAATCGAATTTGAGACCGTTTGCTAAGGGGTCGACAGCATGTAGTCGGGTGGCTGTGTAAGGGCCAGTAATGGAAGAATTCACGTACGCATTGGCCAGACATAGAGTCACGTGGGTCTGTGAGGGGTCGGCTGCATGGAGACAGGTGCCTGTACTGGGGGTTAGCCCAGCCAATCACGTTCGCGCGGGTCAGCGGCCCCGAATTCAAATTCTTTAAGGTAATAGAGCTCGGGAGGTTTGGAAACTTGCCAGAAACATTGATTTTAAGTTAGGTTCGGTTCGGAAACTTTATGGAAACATTGATTTTAAGTTTAGTTAGGCTCGGAAACTTTCCGGAAACATTTATTTTAAGTCAGGTTTGGTACAGGAACTTTCAGAAACGTTTCGGGAACATTGATTTTAAGTTGGATTAGGTTCGGAAACTTTCCGGAAACATTAAATTTAAGTTAGTTTATGTTCGGAAACTTTCCGAAAACACTGATTTGAAGTTGGGTTAGGTTCGGAATCTTTCGGAAACTTTCAGGAAACATTGACTTTAAGTAAGGAAACTTTCCGGAAATATTGATTTTAGGTTCGGAAATTTTCCGGAAACATAGATTTTAAGTCCGGTTAGGCTCAGAAACTTTCAGAAACTTTGATTTTAAGTTAAAAATTTCCGGAAACATTGATTTAAAGTTAGGTTAGGTTAGGTTTTGGACAGGTTCATGGTGCCGACGGCAATAACTGTCGGATCGGGTGATGACTCGCAAAATGACACCCGAAGAGCGAAGAGTTACCCCTAATTCGGTCTCTCGGGTTTCCACCCATTCCCCCCCGGATCGTAGATCGGGTAACGTGCTAGTGCATTTATACTTTGCAAGTTGCCCAAGAAACTTAAAGTACAAAGCCCTAGCTTATCGGGAAAATATCAATTGTGAAAAATTCATTTTGATTAAGTACTTGCGCAAAGCGCAATAATTAAGTAAAAAGTCCTTACTTCGTCGCAAAAGTGAAAATTGTCAAAATTCATGGAGATCCTCTGTACGAATCACAGGCAGCCTTTGGCTTTCAACTTACTGAATTTATCAAAAAACTGTTCTGTGAATAATGTTGTAACTAATTATTTAGTTACCGGTCTGAATCAATTTTCTAACGCCGCAGTGCATTCAAGCAGAATTTAGTTATGGAAGAGCCGATGTACTTAAAGCCGCGCGTACAATTGAAACATATTTGGATAATCACACTACCCGTGAGACTCGTAATAGGTTTTTTATAATATCTGGTGTTGTTTATAGTATGCCCTGTATTTTGCTCTCCGGATTTAATAATTATTCATCGAAATGGTGAAATACAATGTTGTCTTAACAACACGCGCATACTCCGGTTCCAGTGCCATGTTGCTAGCAAAGTTGCTGGAGGTTATTGGCGTCCGTAACTTTGCTAGAGAAAAATGTATTTTGCTAGCGTAAAATTGAGATGAGAATACGGCTTATAGCAGCACATCTGCAAAAGAAATGTGTTCAGTTGCTAGAACTAGGGTGATATAATGAGAATACGGACGCTAGGAACTTTGCGATCTGACCCCAGTTGATAGCCGATAGCAGCGTAAACAGAAGATGAGAATAAGGAACTGGTATTCAAAAATCCGCATGCTCAGGAGTGTGTTCGGGGCGGTAGCATGGAGGCAGGGGACTGTTTTGAGCTTAGCAGATTCAATCCCGTTCGTCCATGTCAGAGGCGCCTAATTCGAATTGTTTGAGACACGAGAGCTCGGATCAGCTTTGGACGTGTATAATCATATCGGCGGCGCCTTTGACTTTTTTCGTATAATAGCGCTCGGATCGCGTTTGGACCGACACGTCGTATCCCGGAGAGCCCAATTCGGTTTCTCTGGCTTCCGCAAATTCCCCCCGGATCGTAAGATAGGGTAACTTGCTGGTAGTAAGATATTCGACATATGAGTGCTATAAGAAGGATAGGTGCCAAGGGCCAATTAGGACGTGCGTAGATTCAACTGTCATGAATTCTTGTTTATTGTTTTAAATTATCAGCTCATATTGGCCAGTACACGTTATATAGGCATAAGAAGTTGTTGAACTCCATCAGGGACGACTCTGATTCGTACCTGGGCTTTGGAGAGATTCCATATATTCGAATGGGGCGTCTTGGTCCCCAGGCTCAAATCTTACTGGCGATGGACTCAACGAATGTTGCACCAGCTCCTGTGTCGAGCAGCCCACAAGTGTTACACTCCTCTTTAGGCCCCAGCACGGTAACAGGAATCATGCTAAGGAGTACTTCGTTCTGATCTTTTACATGGCTTAGCATTGTTGTCACATTCTCAGCCGGGGACGGTTCACGAATCGGGTGAAGAAGCGTGTGATGTTTCCTTCCACATCCTGCCTTTTGGCAACATCGGTCAGAGGAGCAGTCCTTGACGCCGTGGCTCGGGCTGAGACAATTGAAGCAGAGCCGCTTCTTCGTCACGGTCACCGGTCAGGCTGGTTAGTTTTAGTGAGCTCACGACACAACCATGTAAAGTGGTCCGAACTACCACATACGTGACATTTTGGCGACTGGGTAGTCGGGATCCTCCTCCGATGCATTTGGCCTACCGTTATTCCTACCAGACGACCTTAGTGTCTTCCCCAGGAAGTCCTGGATGCCTCCCCGGGGCCTGAGACGTCTTCGGTGCTTTCTTCCGCTGTGACAACCAGTACGGTTTTACTTCGCCCCTTGACCTCGGCCCCGCCCTTGGTAGACTTGGTAGACCCGCCCTTGGAGTGACGAGGTGAGAGATGGCCTGATCCTTCCTGTGAAGCCAGGCCGATAAGTCTTCAAGTGTAGAATCATGATTTTCTTCCAGCTTCTCTGCCCACTGTGCCTGATAAGCGGGAGGCAACTTCGAAGTAAGCTCATTCGTCAGGAGTGGGTTGGACAGGTGTTCGGGCTTCTTCATGCTCTTCATAGTGGTCACCGCATTTAGGACTGAATTCGAAAAGTCCACAAATTCTGCAAACTGACCCTATTTGAGCGGACGGACTTCCTGAGCTTGTATATGAGAGTTATGATGATGAGCTCGGGCAGCCCAAACCGCATCTTCAAGACCTCGATCGCCCGATCCAGGTTCTCAGATACATCCAGCAGCTGCCTGACGGCTTCCTTAGCGGGCTCCTTAAGGCACCTAGTGAGCTGGCTGATATTTGTTGCATTGTCTAAGTCACACGCCTAAGCTTAGATAACTGGCTTACTTGGAGGTCACATGGTAAGGCAGGAACTCGTAAATGTGCTGTTGCTTTCGCACAATGTAAAAGAGCTATTGGCATGAAGTGGGGACTGAGTCCCCGCATCTGCCTGTGGATCTACACGGCAATAATAAGATCAAAGCTTGCTTACGCCTGCTTAGTTTGGTTTCCTCCCGTTATAAAAACTAACACTTTAAGGCATTTGGAGAGGGTGTAACGACTTGCCCTTCTCAATGTCTTTGGAGTTACGACATAAACACCCACTGCGGGTATGGAAGGAATCATAGGATTAAACCCTTTGCAAATCCATCTGTAAGGCCTGATCCTCAAGTGCATGGCTAGACTCGTTCACTCCGGAGAATGGCTGGTACGAAAGAGTATAAGTCGTGTACAGCGCCCGACACACATTGAATTATGTGTTAAGAATGAAAAGGAAATACCAGAAATAAGATTTCCTTGTGATCATACGAGAGAATCCTTACCTCCGGATAGATATTTCTTAATTGAGATCATTTCCAGATCTGAATGGAATAGAATGGGGTCTCCGGAACGTACTACTAATTCTCTGAACTACTTCACTGACGGTTCAGGAATTGAAGCACGTTCTGGGGCTGCTTTCTTCGCTGATGGCTGGGACATTTCGGACGGGATTTTTCCACTAGGAAGTTATCCTACCGTATTCCAACTGAAGGGTTGGATATCTATACTTTAGCTGACACTTTACATCACACGGACTGTAAACCTGTCAATATCTGTGTTGATAGCTTAAGTACGTTACAGGCTCTAAAAAGCTCGGTACCTGTACCAGGGCTTATCAGAGAATGCCAAAAAGCAATATCAAACCTTGCGTCAAACCGCAAGGTAACTTTACACTGGACACCAGCACATAGAGTGTACTCGGGTAAACAGTCGATGGTCTAGGAAAAGAACAGGCGGCTCTAATACCAGATGTTGGTCCAGAAACATCGCTTCCTATATCGACGCAGTCCGTAAATGCGGCCATTGACACCTGGGTTCGAAAGAAGTCCGCGGTACAATGGAGGCTTCGAACCGACTGCAGCAAAACAAATTTTTCCGCAGCCCTCTAGGAAAGCTACTAGATTCTGTCGGAGCCTAAATCGGGAGTCCTTGAGACTTCTGACTCGGCTCGGTATTGACGGGACATAGTACATTAAATGGTTGTCTAAAAAGAATGGGTCTGTCTCACACCTCGATCTGCCCTAAATGTGGAAAAGAGGAGGAGACAAGAAACCACTTCTTAGGTGACTGTGAATCTTACAGTCAATTGCGATTTCAGATCTGCGGCACGCCATTCGTGGTGGCCAAGGATCTTGCTAACATCCCCATGCCTGAACTCATGAAATTTATCAATAGTAGTGGGAGACTCAATCGGAAATCACATGGGGAGTAATCCGGCAAAGTAAAGCTGTCTAGGAGAGTCTGCAATGGGCCTGTAAGTGGCCCCAGCAGCCGAGAGTGCTACTATGTAGTAGTTACTCTCGTTCCTCAAACTTACATACTCTAAGTGGTGTGGTGTCCGATGAGGGCTGGAGAGAGAGATCCCACGCTTCTTCTAAGTGGTCTGGAGGTCACGAGGACGGTGACACTGATAACGGGGGTTCCCGGACGATGACTGGGACTCCTGGTGACGGTGGAAGAGATGACGGGGACTTCGGAGTCCTAGGCAGGCTGGCCCGACGCTGACACGACACTGACACTGACCGAAAGGTCTGAACTGGATAGGTGACCTGAAGGGTCACCGTGACTGAAAAAGGAAAAAGGCGGCAAAAGGCCTAGCACAACACGAGAGAGATGTGGAACGGAGTGGCGTCCAGCTACTAGTCTGTAGGGAAGGCCTACCTGAAAAGGTACTGTAGGGAAGGCCCGGCTGAATGGAACTGAGAGGAGGAATGACCGGCTTCTGTCCTCTGGCCAGAGCCAAGGGACGGCTGAGAATAGACTCCTGTCTATATGCGGATGCTGTGGAAGGGCATGCTAATCTCCGGAGGGTGCCGGAGGCAATAGTGCTGGGCCGTGGAGGCTGGAGCACTAACAATACATACAAGTCACACGCCTTAGTCGTGCGCTCAAACAGCGCGATGAACGTAGACCAGTCCTCCAGATCTCCCTAGAAGGCTGGGAATTCCTTTGGCGTAGTCTGGCGGGCGAGGAACTTGGCCATAGTCTTCTCCCAGTTCCCTGCGCCTTGGTCGCGGGATACCAAAGCTTCAAGCATCCTGCTTTGAACTTCATCTCGGTTTACCTCTCGGGGCTCTTCACGCACTTGCTGAAACTCTCTGTGTAACAACAGGGCTCTGAAGAGTCGATCCTGAGAAGCTCGGGCTTCTGTCATCCGTTTTTGCTCATTGATTTCCTTACGTTCCATTGATTGCTGATGGGTTAAGGTTATCAGCCTCATCAACTGACCCATCTCAGGTGCGGCCTGATGGGCGTGAGACGGTCCCGGCTGTCTGGTCACCTGCTGTAACCATGCGGCGACGTGAACCCCCTGACCCGGAGATGGGTCTGGAGTTCTATGTTCCTTAGTAGCTGGCGGTTCATGTTCCTCCTGATCTTCGAACATGAGGTAAGCAGGCACTTTCCTTTCGACCAGTTCCTTGAGAGGACGCATGCGCATTTCAGCCAACCGCTCCCTAGCCTCAAAGACGCGTCTCCTTCGCTCCGCGGCGGCCGTGGTGCCGGCGGCAACGGCGGAGACGGCATTCTGTTGAACCCGTTTCGCCACGGCTTCCTCTTGAACCCGCTTCGCCTTGGCCTCCGCTTCTTCAACTTTCGTTAGACTTGTTCCACGAGAAAAAGTACGAACGATTCGTACCTTTTCAGGAGCCTTATACTTTTTGGAGGCGGCTCGCTCCTCACATATGCCTTTTAAAACGCGATGACCTCAATTCCCGTTGACTGCTGTCCTTAGGGCTGATTCATCCGGTTCGAAGGACCATGTTGTTGCGCGTGCCTCGATAGCTCAGTTGACGCGCGGCTTAATGACCTCCCAAGGACGGTCCCAGGTCATAAACACATCCACTAACCAATAATTTTATAATAAGTGAAATTTGACCCATAATTACCTATAATGATAGCTTTTTTCATGTGACGATATTTCGAAGTCGAGTAGAACCGTTTTTTGCTCAAACTCCGAATTTTGGTACTTTTGTGAAAGCCCGGTATTGATCGCCCCTTAATTTCCAGGGATTTTTTTAGCGAATTAAAACAGCCATCATTCATTTGGATCTCTTCTTAGCGAAATTCTGCTTCCAGTATCTTAAATTCTTACTTGAGGACTTTGATTTAACACAAGTTTCAGCTGCAGATATTCATATTTGGCCCGGATAATGACCTCTGAACTTGACCCAGAAGAAACGAAAATCGTAATTTTCTCGGCCAAATATACACCGATTACGATCATTCTTTTTTTAATGGGTTCACCTCGGCATAGGGGATCCAGGTAAGAAGAAAAAGTTGAAATATTTATCAGAAAACCGATGAAACCGAAAAAAAAACTATTTCCGGGGATTTTCGGGTATTGCAGATTTCTGGCTAAGAGTTTCGATACCGGACCGACTTAATATGTCTCCTAGTTTCATTTAACGTGCAAAACTATCATCAGTTCGAAATGGCCAAAAATGTGGGCTTATTTTCCACTGTGCGTGGGTATGTGAGGGTCGGCAGCAAGGGGACAGAAGACTGTTGGGGTCATAGCACAGTCAATCCAATTCGAGCGTAGAAGTGGGGCCTAATTTGATCTTTATCGAGATAGTAGAACTAGGATCGGGTTTAAACAGGCCAAGTGTGGCGGGCGGTGCTGAATTTAATTTTTTTAACACAATAACACAAATCTGTTTCGCCCGGGGCCAGTCGTGCCGGCGGCGCTAATTCCACTTCTTTCGGAGCATAACGCTCGGATCGGACTAAGACGGGCCTAGTCGTACCTTAAAGGTTGAGATCCATAATTCCATGAGACCGCTAGATTCAGTACAAGTCAGGGCATCCGAAACCGTTGTTAGGTCAAATTGCCAGGTGACACTTACGGATCCCCAGCCCCGGGGTCACGGGTGCACTTGTTCAAAAAACAGCTTGTCAAATATGTATTTTTAGTCCCCTGGCACGTATACGATCATTTTGATATCTCAGATGACGATGGGTCAAATCACGAGTCAAACCATATATGTAGTTACATTCCCCCATGGCCGGCTGGTCATTTTCATATACGACATGACATAGACGGTTTGGGTTGACATTTTGGGGTCACCGGGAGAGGGGTCACAGGTGTTTCAAATCATGTTTTCCATTCCATTGTGTGCTATAAGGATAGGGAGTCTTGGACTAAGTATAATAATATATTGTTAAATATTGTAAGTAAAGAGAGTTGTTCACACATAGCTACAATCAATGTAATTATCTTCGAGATATTATTAGCCATCATATAGACTTGGTATAAAAATACACAGTAAATATAGTAAAAACAATTAAAAATAAAGTTACGGTTTGCATACAGCCGCATGCTACAATGGGCCTTTGGGGCGAATCGTACGACCTGATGATTCGCACGTCCTCTGCGTACCATTGCTTGAACACCCGTTCCTGTGTACCTGATTTCTAAGACAGAGAGAGATGGAAGAGCAGAGACAAGAAGGGGGAGTTTTTCCTTCCTCCTAGCGCATGCGTTGGAGGGAACGGACAAACTTCCCCTTCAGATCGAGTGACAATGATTTTACTCATACCACGTACTTTTATTGTAGGAATCAACGCGGTTTGGACGCAGAAAATCAGTTTTGAGCGAATGGACCGAAATTGAGCACAGCTCACACGAACAACCTTTGGAGCAAGCTTCTGATTCTCGCAAGTCTTCAGCTCACATCGCATTTATTGCTATCAAGCCTGTGCTGCGTCTCTGTTTGAATTTCAAACGTATGTCCGATGATGATCAAAATGAAATGGGCTATCTCGTCTCAACTAGGAACATATTTAGTTTTGTTTCCCGCCCTAAGGTTTCCAGTTTGTTCTAACGTAAAATTTGCTATCCATTATATGGTTGAGCTAAACTGCCTGTCGCAATGAATAGTTTATTGTGTCGTTTTGACAATAATCGTACTGTTGATGACGACGGTGATCAAATTAATATTCTTTTCCCAAAGTGCAAACCCAAAGCTTTACCTTCCCAATTGGATCGTATTAATTTTTCAAGTGACAGTGGATCTACTGATATTTCGCGCAGAGCCGGTTCAAATTCTGGGAGTGACAGTAATGCGAACCGTCAGCAAATTCAGCACAATAGGTTAAGTCTAGAAGCTGTTCTGGAAGACCAGAAAACTAGGAAACGTATCAGACTCTTTGAAAACAAAAATTCGAGTTCTCGGCAATTTAGCAGGACCGAGAGGATCCAGGATCGTCTTAACTCCTCTCCGCGGTTTCTTCTACGAAGTGAAAAAATCGAGGACAAGTATTCCAGAAGGCAATTGAAAAGAAAAGAAAAGTGTTCAGGCTTCTACCGTGGTCCCGCCAGCTTTCCCCGTCAGTGTAGTTATAATCATAATTCTAACTCAGGCAAGCCAGCATGGGGAATATCGTTCACTAAGTCTCAGCCTCTTTTTGTTAATCTCGTAGAAACTGCTGGGACAATCGACTGCGAATCTAAACTTTACCTGGGCAAGAGGCGGGATTCATTAGCCGTTACAATGGAGTTTGGAACTATGATGGACGATAAGGCTTCTAATATAAAGTTTGATGGTAGAGCTGAAGGTGAAAGCAGTGAAAGTCCTTGCATTGACGTGAATCCACCAAGTAGTGAAACTTTACGTGACTCGCGTATCGAAATAGCTGGTGGTCGGGAAATATTTTCCCAGAGTAAAACGCGGCATGGCCGTCGTGGAAGAGGAATAGCCGGATCACTTAACTGTGAGTCTGACTCTGATTTCGTTCATACAACGCTTTCAACCCCTAAACCAAGTCTAAGTTCACAAGTCTTGCGCTCAACCTCTTCAAAAAATTACGCACATGAAACGCTAGACCCAGCACAGGTTGAGGGGGTGTGGGAGCCAAATAATGGGCAGACATTCTTTCAGGTTCAAGTACCTGATAACATCACTCAGAGACAAAGACATAATCGGAGAAGACCATACGAAGTGCAAGAATATCGCTCAGGAAAGGTAGCTCAGCGGTTTTGTGAATTGAAGCCTGGAAAAAGAGAATCTTTTGTGGGTAGGATAGGGCCTATGCGTCAGGTTCATTCAGCGGGTGTTGGGCTTACAATTAAGGAGACTGTGTTTGGGCCAGAGGTTACCAGTGTTGAAAAGTCTGTGATGGAGGCGAAGCGAATGGGTAGAATTGAATCTACTTCCCGGGGATCAGTTGGTGGAGAATTTGTAAACACGTTAGTTGACACAGCGTCTTCTATTTTTGAGAAGGCAATACCAGGTGGAGGAGAAATAGTTTTCAATGATATTGAAGAGTGGAGACAAGATTCGGAACTGGAAGAAGCCGGATTGTCCCCGTACGATGAAGATCTTTCAACACATTCAACTTATAGTAGAAATGTCCTGGTTGAGTCTGATGGTTTAACACTCTGGGAAGGTTCAGCTGTCTCTGATGATAGGGATAAGAAGGTTTCTATGGAGCATATGGAGCTCCTTAATTCTACTACTCTATCGTCTAATACAGTTGGGAATGATAAGTCCAAATTAGCCTCCCAGCTTGATTCAGTAGGAAGTCGAAGCAATCGACTCATTGGTAATCTTCAAATTGCCGATTACGAGGGATCGCCAAAGCGCTATGGACTCAATCGTCAACCCGCAGATGCAGTATCCCTTCCCACGGATTTGGATCTAGTTGTGGTAGTTGGGTCATCTTACGGTGAAAATACAAATGCACCTTCCTCTCTGAGTCTGGACACGCCAGCGATGAAACCTAGCATGACAAGTGACAATAATCAAGCGAAACGTTCTTCGCGATATGGTAAAATGATCAGTGGCTCAGATTCTGTAACGCTTCATACACCAGGCCTACGTTTTGGTTCTCAAAAACTTCCGGGATTTCCGCAGAGAATAACAAATAACAATTTTACCCACCCCAAGAATGGTCATAGTTTGTGTAATGCAACAGATTTTAGTGAGAATAGGACTAACGTCCGCACCTTCGGCTCTGTCGGTGAGTCAGATGCGATGCGCCTCACAAAACTGGATTCAGGAACGAGCTTAATAAAAGATAGGAAATCGGAGGCCATACTGCCCGCTGCCATGGTATCATCAACTTCTGTAGCTAATCATGCAAACCAGAAAGTGGATCTAGAAGCATCTCCAGTCTCCCGTCGAATTAGTCCTACCGGATCTCTAATCGCAGATGCAACACGTTTTGAGGCTGTAACAGATCAGCAAGATCTAAACGAACTAATTTCTATAGAGGACCAATGTGACTTGCTGTACGAGTTCTCGGAAACTCGCAGAGTGTTGGAAGATTTTTTTAAGGGGTCATCTAGTGAATGCCAAGAAAGACCACCAAACTTCTATGAGCTTGATTACACACTCAGACGACAGAATGGAAATTCTTATGTGGGCCAGAGGCTAGCCGGTGAGCTTTCTGAGGTCAAAGAGTCTCCGAAAAAGCCCCAACGCCGAGACATAGAGGTTGTTATGAGCTTGGGTGTTGATAGCTCAGACGATGTGAGAGGGGATGAAGGTTCACCAAAACTCATATCATTCCACGAAGTCTCATGTCCGTCATCCTTGTCCTCAGTTTCTCGGAGCTCGCAACACGGTGACACAATTATGAATCGCAATGAGAATGATGCCGACGGGGAAACAATGTCTACGAACACCGAGACCGACTTTGGGGATACGGAAGTTAGCCTCCAAGTAAGATTCTATATTTTCTTATACCTAACTATTAGGTAGGTACATTAAGTACGCGATCAATTTGTCGAGTAATGTTATTTTGAGCTCCATATTTTGTATCCATTCCTAATTGGATCTCATATGCCAATGAAACTAATAATTTATTATCCAATACCTACCTACTGTGCATGACCTTCTATGTATCTTCATCACGAGGTGCCGGAGTCCGTTACTTAAAGCAGGCGCACACAGAGGAGTATAGACCTCCTACTCTAGGGTTCAGTAATCCGCGAGAGTGAATGGCGTTTTTTGGTTGTGATTGAGATTGAGCCGGCCGGCTGGCTGCTACCGTAGCCCGACATAAATGAGAGGAAAAAGGCAGTGGCTCTGTAGTGCCTGCCAAAGCAAGAAAAAGAGTGTCGACAAGGGAAAGGTGGAACACCGAATACAGGCGCTGAGAGTAAGGGCCAGAATTTTACTTCACTCTTACACCTCAGCATTATTAGTTTCAAATTCCAACTTTATCTATTAACAATCTCACTTAAGTCAACTGTTATTATCAACATGGTTAAGTACTGCGTTGTACCCCAGTGTAAGCAGAGATGGGGAGATCATGGAATTACATTCCAGGAGCTCCCTGCCAATCTAGAGTTGAGGTCTAAGTGCCTGAAGAATATCGCTGGTGCAAACTAGACTCCAAGCGAAAAATAATCTCGGTACCAAATATTAATGTATAAATTAAATCTTTAATATTTCACTTACATTTATGAATGTAGAGGTACGCTTATTATAAAACGCTTATTTCCTTTTAGGTAATTGAAATTACAGTAATTAAAACATCATATGATTATTCAAGGTCGGCGCATATTAAATACCTTATCTCGAATACCCGGCTCTTAAACAAATACGGTATAATATTATGATTTGAATTGATGGCGTAATGTGTGTTTGTAAGCATACATATTAACTACGCAATTGAACCAACTGCCTCGGGTTCGAATAGCAGTATTAATTAAAAAATTACATTAGTCGATGTATAGCTGCTCTCAGGAATATATTTTTGGATTTCTCAT
>JAQFZY010001808.1:0-13887 GCA_034696285.1 Hypogastrura burkilli | reverse complement strand
GACGGATTCACCAGAGACTCGTTTTCGCAATGAAGTAAACGTTTGGTTGAAAGATGCAAAGTCTGGAAAATAAAGCATTGATTGAGGTTTATTAGAATTCATAATACTAGATCCGTAGTGAACTGCAGTGTTCTAAATGGCAATATGTGTCATAAACAATTATTATTTATATTGGATCTTGTTACTATCTATATACATAAAATCGTTGGTCTGTATGTGTGTGTGTGTGTGTGGATGTGTGTATATACATTATGTCCGCTATCTCCTCTGGAACTACTGTACGGATTTAAATGAGCGATACCTTAAAATTTTCCTAATTCTAAGGAAAATTATTCGCCCCAAACAAAAGTTGGCTTTTTGCAAAAACCAATTCGCACCTGGAAGGAATCGAACTCGAGACCGTTTGCTAATGGGTCGACACCATGGGGTCGGGTGGCTGTGTAAGGGGCCAGGAATGGAAGAATGTGCTAACGCATTGGCCAGGCATAGAGTCACGTGGGTCTGTGAAGGGTCGGCTGCATGGAGGCAGGTGCCTGTGCTGGGGGTCTAGCCCAGCCAATCAGATTCAAGCATGTCAGCGGCGCCTAATTCAAATTCGTTAAGGCAATAGAGCTCGGAAGGTTCGAAAACTTGCCGGAAACATTGACTTTAACTAAGGTTAGGTTATATTTTCGCGGAGGGATATCTGGGGTATTGAGTGCCTCCTGTACTAGACAGTGGCTTCTCAAGTCCAGGTATCACCTGGACCAGTCTCAATAATTAGAGACCATTTCCATGCTCCATCGAATGTTTTTCGTCCACCAACTTCTCGCATGTAACACTGGCTTTTGCCATCACAGAGTTGTAACACACATCACAAACAGTAAGTCACTTCGTGCGGCATGGGCGGTGTATTGATATAATATCATCTCATACCTCTCTGTCTACAAGTGCGGATACCAGCGTAGCAGAATCCTTGGGAATTCCTCAGACAGGTGCCAGCATTTATTATCGTATTAGATACGATAACTACCACGAGAGTATGCTGGTCCTTATCGACGATTAAAATTTTTTTCTCTGCAAGAGATCCATGTTGAGTATCTCACCAGAGCCTACCTGTCTGTATCCCATCCACTGACCGCTATTGGAGCACTCAAGCCTACTATGACATGCATCATTACCAGGCAGAGTATCGCTCAAACAACTGCAGAGCCAGTGGGGAGAGCACAGATAGCCAGGTTCGACACCCAACAGCACGGTCTCAAGTCTGTTCATGTTCTTATCGGAGATTGAAGGCTACCGACTGAGCCAGACGGGCTCCTTATTTAAGTTAGGTTAGCTGTGGAAACTTTCCAGAAACATTGATTTTAAGTTATGTTAGGTTCGGAAACTTTCAGAAAATTTCCGGAAAACTGATTTTGAGTTAGGTTAGGTTGGAAAACTTTCGAGAAACATTGATTTTAAGTTAGGTTATGTTCGAAAACTTTCCGCAAACATTGATTTTGAGTTAGGTTAGGTTGGGAAACTTTCTAGAAACACTAGTTTTAAGTTATGTTAGGTTTGGAAACTTTCGGAAACTTTCCGGAAACATTGATTTTGAGTTAGGTTAGGTTGGGAAACTTTTAAGAAGCATTGATTTTAAGCAAGGTTATGTTCGGGAACTTTTCGGAAACATTGATTTTAAGTTAGGTTAGGTTCGGAAACTTTCCAGAAACATTGATTTTAAGTTAGGTTAGGTTCGGAAGCTTTTCGGAAACAGTGATTTAAGTTAGGTTAGGTTCGGAATCTTTTCGGAGACATTGATTTTAAGTTAGGTTAGGTTCGGAAACTTTTCGGAAACATTGATTTTAAGTTAGGTTAGGTTTCGGACAGGTTCATGGGGCCGACGGGCACGAATTCGTTTCTTTGAGATAATGGTGGTCGGATCGTGTTTGGATGGGCCCAGTGGTGTCTGCGTCCCAGAATTCGATTTCCTTGAGGCAATAATTCGGATCGGGTTGTGACGAGCAAAACGGTACCCGTTAATTCGGCTCTCGGGTTCCCGCCCATTCCCCCCGGATCATTAGATCCGGTAACGTGCTAGTTTCAATTAAATTCATTTACTGCGATTTTATTACTAAATCGTTTTTACTCGTCAAGTTAGTCTCTTGGTGCGCTCTAATTGATTAGGCACTGAAAGTGTGCTAAAACAAGGTTGCAGTCAGAATTCTCAAATCTAACTTCTTTAAAAATTGGAGTGCGTTGGAATATAAACAACTTGTGTTACAGTAAAAAAAATTATTTAAAATTCAATTAAGTAATGAAATAACAAATAATACAAAATACAATTCAATTTAAATAGTAAAGGATTTCCCGGTAAATAATAGCAATCTAAGAATAAGTCATTAGCAATTAGCAAATACCTTTAAAATCATGAGCAAACTCTGAAATCTTCGGAATCGAGAAGCCGGTGTCGCATAAGACGCCCTCGGATGTGACCGTGAAACGCCTGACCACAGCGGGTAGTTCTGGGTTATAAGTGAAGAGAACGTTATCGCTCCAGGCCAGGTCACAGAGTTCTGAATCCATTTTAACTTGACCCAACTGACGAATCTGGAGGTCCGCAACTTTTAACTCAAAGACGGGAATTTCCCTTGTCCTGATAAAAACATTTCAAAAATTGCTTACTGTTTTATACCGTGAATTTTGATATTGCTAGCCCAGGAAATCAGTAAATTATATCGTTTACAGATTAATTAAAACTTATTCAGATTTCAGATTATACAAATAGCATTCCCAAGTTTCGTAAGAAGAACCAAATGTTGACGTCCAAGGGATCTCGTGTGTCCACGTCAAACCTTGGTCTTACGAAATTAGGCGAATGTATACTTATTCTGAGTAAGTTGTATCCAATTCGTAATTATTTGACCCAACTTCCTGGGTTTACTGATCGTAAATTGATCTGTCATTCCTACCCGTTAATAACCACACCAAAGTATACGCTGTCAAATACGCTTGTAACCCGCATTCTCTTTATTTCATGGTCGTCAGGTTTGACGTAGCTCAGACCATGGCAAATTTGGAATACATTCCATGTCTTGATACACCTTTTATCCGAAGTAGTCCACAATTTTAGTTCCCCATCCTATAAAGTAATTGAGTATCTTATTATATTTTTGTGCAATCTCCGGAAAGATCTCCGGATAACTCTGTAGAAAAGAAAACGTACAATACAAATCGACAGCAGGTTATGGTCGTCATTCAAAAGACCGAAATTAGCAACTGCCTGTTTGTGACCAAGTAGGAAATATTCGATTTGATATGCGTCAGGGAATTTGGAACACCGAATCTTCTCATCACGATCCGCAGTAAAGATGTAGTTGTTGTCCGCACTCAAAGCCTAAAAACAAGGATGGATCAAGATTAATCTTTAGTTTAAGGAACTTCACTACCCGGCTACAAATTCACGTACATACTACAAATAAACTTAAATACACTTCATACCGTATCTAAAATCAGAGAGCAATGTCCCAGTATTTTAATACACTGCTTGGCTTCTTGGGAGCTGCTTAGACTACTTATATATACATCTCCACACTTGTCTGAAAGGGAAAAAAAACTTTCAAAACTAATCCACACTGAAAGCTCAAATGAATATAAAGAATTATTAAGTGGTACGTGTACCTGTCATAACAAGATGTTTCCGACCAAGGTCAAACTGGACCTTCAAAATTTTCTTATCTGTTTCAAAAGTAACAAATAGCTCCCAGACCGCTTCTAGCTTATCAAAAATAAAAAGGTTTTTTTCCGAATCAGTGACACAGAGGAAATTCCCGTCTTTAGAAAGCTGACAGCACATGGTCGATATTTTGTCATGTGGAACTCTGTAAACAATTATCATGTTACATAGCGTATAACGTATGAACAGTTTCAACACAAATTATACATGTAGGGATTTAATTTAAGTAGTTTACATACTTGCATGAGTCCGGCATGTAGTGACTAAGGTCAAGGGACGACAAATTTTGAGGGACGGAGTACGCAGAGCGACTACAAGAAGGGATAACATAAGTATTACATTCATTACCGTAACTCGGTATTAGCTAAACATGAGCTTGTTCGTACACAGAAGCAGACGCTCGAGTACCAGCTTTGAAGTTCGTAGAATAAATATGAACGAATTGTTTTCCACAAAACGCAATTTGATTATCTTCGGAGGTTGACAAGAAATTCATGATAAGGAAGGCTGCTGCTCCTGAAGGAAAGGGAAATACTATTAATTATCATACACAAATTAACAGCAACGACTTGGTCAACGCTAGCAACATACGACATACTACGATACAGACACACTTACAGTCACCATCCCGTATTTGTATTTAGCTAAGCAAACAATTGTAATTTACTACTGATGTGAAGAAATATTATTATGGACATGGTAACACTATCTGACATCCGCAATGTATTATTTATTACTGGTAAATAGCGTAAATTGCTACATACATGGTAGGTACGTATACGTAGTAGTCTCAAAAGATTTTTAATCGGATAACAATCCGTCCACTTCCGACACCCTTTCGATAGTAAATTGATGGCAATACTCGACAGATTTAAAGGAAATTATTTATAACAATTTCCCATTTTAACTTTTTACTAAGGCTTAATGTAAACTGTAAAAATGTATTCCAATATAAAAAGTTGTTGTTGAGAGTTAAAATAAAGTTTACTTAGCTACACCTTAAAGAAGTTTTAAACGATTTACAAGTTATAAAGTTTGTAGTTCGTAGAATTGATTAGAGGAAGATACGGTGGCAAGAACGCTCGCCGCGTTACTCCGCTGAAGTGCGAAACTAATTCCCTGGATTAGGACCACCAGAAAAAGTCTTAGTCTATGTAGTCTGTCTGCCCTGGCTTTGAGTAGTTTTGCATATGAAACTAACCGTTACATGTACAACATATGAGGCGAGGGTTCAGGGTTACACCTATTAAATAAAGTAAATATATTAATAAAGTCCAGAGCTATTGTTATGGAATCGTCGTCCAACACGGTTCCTTTCCCAGGTTATGGTTCGGGAGGGCATTGAGCCTAGCTTCATATTCCCGCTGGAGAAATGCCCGAACTCGGGTCTGATCCTCAAGATTGGTTGCGGATTTTAGTAGTTCTGCCGACCGCCTCTCCATAATTGTCTGTTGAACAGACTCTCAGACTCTGTTCGCATGACCGTTATCATTTAAATTAGTACATGGACATGGGTTACCTATGACATATGACCTATGTATGTATAACTAAGCATAAATAATAAGCCACTGTGTTTCGTCAAAACACCTGGTAATATAAGTAAGTGCAATGAATTAAGCATGGATAATATATGCGTAGTAAGTAGTAACTAAAAACGATAAAACCAAAAACTTATTTATATCCGCGTCCTTACTTTGAAAGTTGTCAACTTGGTAGCTGGTAGGTAGTTAATGCATGAGTATGAGCACCGAGATTATAGTATGTAGGCTAATGTAGGCCATAAGAAACATTATTAATACATACTGCTCGAGTTATTGTTACGAATTAAAAAAAAAACTACTGACCGACCGACCTGACCGACCTAAGACTGAGACTGACAACTGAATACCTCGTGTGTGTACCTCTTGATTTTAAAACAGTGGGCTCCCGCCATAAAAGAAAGGTGTGAATGAACGGCTGCGGCTGGGGAACGTAAAGATTTGTCATTAAAGGGTTGTTTAATTGTTGTGGCTTTTACAAACTTTATCATACGGGTAAATAACCATCTAGCATTTAGGAATAAGGGAACTGCCATATATTATGTAACGCAAAATCACTGATTTTCAGAACCCCCCTCCCCCGCTGTAACACATGCGTAACTCAAGGTAAGACCCCCTCTCATGTGTTACACGTAACGCTTCCAATAAAAAGGAGAGTAAAGGTGTGAGGTGCCGAAACCCATTTTAACTTATTCTATTTTGACTTGGCCTATCACTGACACTCATTGAATACATGCTTAATTTCAGTCTTTTCAAATAAGGTGAATATGTATAAACATGACCATTTTACGGCTCGGGGCTAACTTGGGGTTCTTGGGTTTGGTATAATAATATTTAGTTTTGGGATTTGGGGTCTCTTTTTCCCTATTTCCCTGCAACTTTTGGTTACCCATTCACGTTACTGGATGTACTTAAATGTGTTCAAAACTTGAATACTAAACAATTCCATGAAAACGAGTGAAAATGTTTATTACGTAACGCAACGACTTAAGACCCCCTCCCCGCTGTAACACAACCGTAACGCGAGCTTCCTAACCCTCCCTCCCCCCTTTTATTTATAGACGTTCCCTAAAGAGTTGTGATTATACAGATAATAATAACCAACTTGTTAAAGTGAATTATGTACTACTTGGCAGCACGCCAGGCCAACAATTAGCAAATCCTTTGTACGAAAGGGAACTTCGCCAGAATTCGATGAAATACGAAAATAAGAGCTATATATAATAACAAAACTCCACGGCGCGCGATTCGTTAGACCAAACGCGTTACTACAGTCCATATGTTGAAACCTATTTCTTCGAGATTTTAAGAGTTAGACGTTAGACATTTTATTCTTTTACCTTTTAAACGGGAATCATTTGTAATATGATATGACAACTCGGACTGAAACACGCAGTTGTGCGTAACTGGCTTTTTCTCATTGTATCGCAGGTCGAAAGGTTGCGTTGTAACAATAATAGTAGTTTCAGAATGGATGGGGCATTTAAGGCTGCGACATATTATTGTTGTACCGGCAATTTTCAACGGGCCAAGTTAGCTATGTTCACGCTCAGCTCACGATCAGTTTGGTATTGGCTAGATCATAAGTTTCCACAACATTTTGTTTCAAATTCAACACATGATGCACATTGTGTTGGGTGGTTACTTAAGAATACCTCTAATACTATAGTAATTTTAATTTTTAATTGCATATTTTACTTTACCCCGTTGTATTCTGGGCTCGGGTATTGATTAAAATAAACAAAATCGCCTCGATCTTGGATTCAATTCCTATATAAGAACTGTTCCTTTAATCCAATTTCTTCCTTTAACCAAACGTAACTAAACCTTTTAGCTGGTTTTGCCGTGCCTGGTCACATGCTCGATTTCTTTTTATCGACGCCCTTTTGATCGTCGATCTAATGATCGACGGCCAAAAAGGAAAAATAATAATAATTTGTTTGCTTGTATTTTTTTAAGGCTAATTTAGCCAATTTAAACTTAATTTGGTAATTCATCGTGTTCTTGTTTTGTCAGTGTATCTTTGTAACAAATAAAATATGCCCTTTCGGAGATAAAAAGAAATCGATCATATGGCCTAGGACCGGTTTTGCTTATAAATTCTTACTATTCATCAGAATTTCATTCCTATACGTAGTAAAAAAGCGTTTTTTATTATTATATGAACCAGCTTTTTCATCCTTAATGTTCGAATGATTATTTCGAACATATATTTATGTCAATTCGACTATGAGGTACATCTGTGTATTTTACTTTATGTAAATTGTCAATTCGACTATTGAACCTGTCATAACTGTCTCCTGCTTTTAGAATGTTGACTAATTTGTAAATGTAATGAACAGCAGTGCCGTTTACCGTACAATTTCCAATGTGAAGCTCAAACTTCAAGAGCGCCACCTTTAGAATGCATTACGGATTGGATCATATTGAGCGCTAGAGATTGAACCACTGCAGCAGCCGCAGAGTCTCTTGTTGTACGGTATTACTAACTACTACCACCCCTTTGCTACCATGAACTTTACCACTTATTAATTTTAACTTCCCTGCACTTCATTTCGTAATTCAGACTGCTAGATTATAGTTATGAATATTAATTTATCAGTACTAGCCTTACAAAACCTTGCTCAAAATCAAACACACAACGCCAAACTATGATAGACAATATTGTTAACATCAAAATATTTTATACGGCTGGTAGAGTTTAGTTTTACCAAAGGGGACTCTCGTCATTAGATTTTTGGACGCTGGAATTTATTCCTCGAATTAAAACCTGATTAAAACAGGAGAAAGAGAACGGTTTCTTTGTGGTTGTTGAAGATAGAAAAGGGTTGACCTATTATTGGCTGAACCATGAGCAAGTCAGACAGTAATGAGAACATGGATCTTGACGAGCAAGAAGGTAATTTTCTCAATTTTATATTTTGTATTTACAATTTTGTGCGCCGTATCTTCATCTTCTGTATTTACAATATGGTACACCCCAACCTCGAAATAACCACAACAAGTTGTGGGCACTTTTTTCGCCACCGGCCATTACTCGAAAAGTTCGAGGTAATCGAACCTATCCTATGAGTATGACATGTGGCCTAATCTAATGATACTATCAGGTTAGCTTAGATTAAATTAGCCTGGGTTAAGTTGTGTTAGGTTTGGCTACTACAGTTAAATTTCACAAAGCCTTCATTTCGGCTTGTGGATGGTTTCGACGCCCACTGGCTGTTTTCTGGGTAGGGGTGTAAAATACCTATTTTACATACCAACATCTAAAACCTGTACATGCATACATCATACATATATAGGTATATATATACACTTTCACCACACTCACCCCATATAACATATGGTTTTCTGATGTCCAAAAATGTAGATCTATAGATAAGTACTCGTGACTCGTGTAAACTACAGGCTACGGGATACAGGAGCCTGTCGCTTTTAATGTAGTCTGTCTTGTGTCATGTAGCAGTTGGAGGTTGGAGGTAGGCTACTTTAAACTAGGCAATCCTTCATCCAGCTATGCCACATCAGTTTTAAGTTTATTTGCAGTGCAGATAACATCAAATATCATACACAATTACTTGCATTTTTAAGGGGAAGTTCGTTATAGGTTGTTGAAGTCAGCTGAGGTTGTGGTCTTGATTATTGGGTGGGAAGTTAAATATAAAAAATAAATCGCTTTCCTACGGTTGACAGAAGTTGGGACACGTCGACGATCGACACGAAGTAGGGGTGCAAATATTGCCCCAGAACCACCGGTTACAAAATCAGCTCGTGGGCGCGGGCGTGGAGGTACTCGAGGACGGGGCCGTCAGTCTAAGTCTCCTGTAGTGGAACAGGAGGAAAGCTCAAGCGAATCTGCTGAGTCTCAGTCAGAGCCCGAGGAGGAGGAGGAGGAGGAGAGCGAGGAGGAGAATCCAGGAATTCCTGAAGAGTCAAACGGTGTAGGCTCAGAAGCTGAAAGCGATGGGAGCCCTACGGTTGGCCAGACGTCTAATGACGGTGGGTACTATCATTACTAATATCTTGAAACGCTAATAAATATGATACCTTGAGCTGGTATCTAACCCATTTACAGAAAACTTTCCAAATGGTAATACGGCTGAGATCACCGAGAACTTCGAGCCTGATGAAGACTCCAGTTCTACCTCTCGTGGGTTTGACGGGAGTGGAGGTGCTGACGTGGCGGAGTCAGCTGAAGTTCCCCTAGCCACTCTGGCCAATGCCCCCTCATCCTCGGAACCTGAAACCGAGGAAGATTCCAGTGCACAGGGAACCCTGACAGCACAAATTGAAGTGGAAACGCCTATGGACTTCAAGGAAGAACAATCCACTCCAACCTCAGACTCGGGGTCTGAGAAGCAAGAGATAGAGTTTAAACCAACAGAGGAGAACGTTGCAGTCAATCCTGATTGTGAAGGGAGTGACTCACCGAAAAATGACCCTGCTGATGAGCCTGTAGAAACAGGCATTAAACGGAAATTGGAAACGGACGAGGAGGAAGATAGAGCTGGTAATGAGATCAAGAAGGAAAAGAAAGAGTGGGACCCTTCCAAAAAGCCACATCTGGATGAAGAAGTTCAGGCAATGCTGCCGGACTTGCAGAAGTACTGGAAGCCCGTTGAAGAGGACCCGAGTGACTTTTCGGGATGGACTCACTTGCTTCAATATGTTGACCACGCGGTATGTCCGTAATCATCAACACTTAGTATATGATGGATCAATAACTATTGCAAGCACTAATTGCAGTTATATTGCTACCGCTCATACTTTATTAAATCATATGTCAGCGGGTGGGATTTAATGATATTGAATTAGACGTTAATTTTGGAAAGTTGTTTATTCCACCCTTTCCTAAATTCCATCACACTGGGATCCAGTTAAATCGCAGTGCCTCTGGCGCGGCGGTAAAGAGTACTTCTCCTACGAAGCTACGGACAGACGTATACAGCCTTTGCAATTTCCGTCAATAATGTAATACCCAGTTTACTCAATTCCAGGATCTGATCCCTGCTGCACGTGAAGCTTATGATGGATTCTTAGCACGCTATCCCTACTGTTATGGTTATTGGAAGAAATACGCAGATTATGAGAAACGGAAAGGGTCTGTGGCGGATTGTGAACAGGTGATTTGAAATGGTTTACTCATTTTTTAT
Organism: Hypogastrura burkilli; assembly: GCA_034696285.1. NCBI lineage: Eukaryota > Metazoa > Arthropoda > Collembola > Poduromorpha > Hypogastruridae > Hypogastrura > Hypogastrura burkilli. The sequence goes on along the minus strand of JAQFZY010001808.1, from coordinate 3,502 downwards.
GCACAAATACCATCATCATCATCATAATCCCTCCTGTTGTAGGTATACCATAAAGTGGACATGCCATAAAAGTTGTCTCATATGAGCTCAACTAGGGCAAATGGTATTACGAACAAATTCCTAATACATACCTAATATTTTATTTTTCATACAAAATGACTAATGACGTTGGATTTAAAATTACAAAGCTTTTAGCATTACGGGACGGTTGAGAAATGAGTTGTTTAGCAAGACAATTGCATTATCCCTTTTCATTCAAGACGAGCTCGTCCAAAACCCCGAAACGTCGCCGCAACACAGAACTATGAATATATATATCTATGTATTTATATTTGTTAGTCTACCTCAATATTTTGTACTTACAATTCCTGATTCTTTGTACACTTACGTATAACAAAACTATCATAATTGACCTCGCCCACAAGGGCGAGGTTGGCGTTAGAGAGTAACAAATATTTCTGCCCGTGTCCACCAGTATGAACTTGACAGGACGAATATTGAGTGAGAACGCGTATCGTATGAATACAAATGTCAAAGCATGGCATTTCAGGTAATGGATCACAAAACAAAAGTTAATCCGGATAGTTCTTAAGTCTAACTCACAATCTTATTTATTCTTCCGTTATATTATTTGCCTTATTACAGTACATAGTGAAATGACAGGATGTGTTTATTTGATTTAGCCCAAACTGGCCAAGGGCCGGGCTCAGCACAGTCGTGACGAAAGGTGTTTGATTCTGATTTTAATATCCAGGTGTTTGATCGTGGTCTCAAAGCAATTCCACTCAGTGTCGATCTTTGGGTTCACTACATGAATTACATTAAGAGCACATACGAAAGTGATGCAAACTTGGTTCGGTCAAAGTACAAGGATGCCATTGAAGCCTGTGGAATGGAATTTCGGTAAGAGAATATATCTCTATTTTTAATACGCTTTTTACTACGTACAGAAATATACTCCGCTTACTGTGTGTATGCACTAATATATGTCAACAGTCAAATTTGATTAACGTTTCTATAGTAAGCCTAAGTTACAAATAATACAATAGTGACCTTTAGTTCGGACCTATGACCTTCATAGCCGTCACTAGAGGCCATCAAGGGTCAAACGTGAGTAAGGCGTCAATCTAACGTTTAAGTCACGGAGATTAGAATGTTAACCTTCTCCGTGGTCAATATACGTAAAAGTTCAAGGTTATGGATCACTTATTAATTCCATCTTAAGACGGTTTGTTTTATTTTCGCTTGTTACCGCCGATATTATCGGGTACCAATTAGTAGTGTAATGGTCTTGTCCATGACATGATATACAAAGATAAGGATAGTTGACCTATTTATGCCCCCAAAAGTCCCAACTTGGAACTTTAGAAGTTTCATGGATTTGATAAACCTGGCATTGTACTTATTTAAAGTAATGTTGTTCCGACGCTTGGAGTCCAAGAACTTTCCAGAGAGCTCTGTGTGTAGGACAGCGTTTGGGACCAGATTCGTGCAAATGAGAGTGGAGAAGAAAAGTAAAACCAATAGAGAAAGGACGAATGCAACCGAAGACGTATCCTTAATTTCTCCAACGAAATTGATGAGACTAAAGCAGACGACAGTTTGTACGATAAACATTAGAGCATACAGACTCGGCAGAAAGATGTATCTTGTAGTCTCCATAAGCAAATTCATAAGAATGGCCCACACTCTCGAATGAATGTTCCAACTGCTCCCAAAATGATGATTTTGGACGGACTTGATATGGTGGATCAGGTTACTCGCGTCTTGATTCCTAAACCGAAATCAGATTCAGACTCGAATCTCAAATTACTCTCACGTTTCACCATAAATATAAATTACCAATTAACTCACCTTAGCTGCAGGAGTAGTTCGTTTCCAATGAATAGATACGGGATAGAAAGGACCCAATAAATAAGGCTGGTACTCAGTGCCTGGCTCATTAGAACGTACTGTAGTAAGGCGAAGGGAGGAATAAATTCGAAGTGCGTGTGTATATGATTATTAATGATTACGACCCTTGAATCGGGGGCTTCCCGGCACATGTCAGGGATAACGCGTGACAGGACATGTAATTCACAAACTGCTATGTACTGAATTGCGCCGAGGCAAGGTATTGCACAGATGGCACCGAATATAAAATACAGGATCCGATTTGCTTTTCCAGTAACTCCTTCCTTCCCCCGTTTGGCTTCCTTTCCGAGAATAGCTGGAAAATTAAATTAATATATATCTCAATATGTTTAGCCGTCTAGAATATAAACCTAAAATAAAGTGCTGCTACTTACGTTCGAGGTATCTAAAATACTTAATGTACGAATTGATGAAAATTACAAACTCATCCCTTTTCAAAAGAGTATTGAACGAAGCCACTTCTGCAATTGACATGACAAGAAAGGCCAGAAGGGTGTAAATATTTTTCCTTTTTGATACCACGTTGTGTACGACGTCTGAACTGAATGTTCCTATGATTGTAGCCCCTAGGGAACTTGTAATCGCGAACATGGCACTCCTGACCAGGATCCAGAAAGACAGTTGGTACTTTGAATTTGAACGCACAATCAGGCCCTGTTGGAATTTGAAGGGATGGGATCCCCAATAGTAGCCGTAGTTAACAAATATCCCTACAATCCGCAGAATTTCGCTGGTTCGAAGGATTCGAGCCGTCATTTGTTTCCTTGCTTTTGTCATGTGCACCCAGCGATCAAAGTATTTCTCTGATAATAAGTTGCTTCTGTCAGCCTTTTCGGATCGGACTAATTTAAGTGTAGCCGACTCCATTATGTACAATCTCACACTTATCCCTGAATGGGTTACCAAAGCCCTAAGTGTTCCACCGCTCCAAGTTCCTGCTCAGATCGAGCTCCTAGTTTCCTGTCTTTCAGTCCCAGTGTTTCATACGCCGGAAATAATTTAAGTTATGTCTCTTCAGAACATGTCATTCACTCCCCCATATTGATTTACAAAGCTGAGCGCTTAGCTGATTATTTCTGACTCCGAGTTTATGACAATTTCAATCCGTTTCCATTGGATGTTTTAAAGTGGATTGGGCGTTAGTAATAGAACCAATACCTACCCTAAAAGAAGCCAAGGCTTCCAACATACCACCGCCTATTGATTAGGTGAACTCGTGTCTTGCACTACTCTTATACTGCGTTTTAACCTTCTGTATTACTTTGGTAGCTTTATGTTCCTATTATTAGGGACATTCTATAACTACTCAAGTGCGCCTCGTGTATGTTTTGTGTAGTCCTATTATGTGGTTCGAATAAGATACTACACGAATGTATTCCTTATTCATTTTTACAAGAGAATGCTTTAAAAGCACTTTTCAATATTCAATAATTTACCATGTAGGATGTAGGTAACTATGCTTAACTGTATTTGTGTGACGATTCCTAAGGAATCTACTTACTTACTAAAGACTAAGGTTCCGCACGGATCGGATAAATTGTAAATCCGATCCGAATCCGATCCGATCCGAAAATTGACGGATAGGTTT
>JAQFZY010001807.1:0-13888 GCA_034696285.1 Hypogastrura burkilli | reverse complement strand
CCTCAAACTCCAAACTCAACTGAAGTGAGCCTGCACTTCAATGAATATTCAACCGTTCGTTCGTAACTAAATTATTTATATCCAGTCAGAAAGGTAAAAAAAGACAATCAGAGGTTGGCTTAATTTGAACACTTTTATCTAGGCACCTCTCGTCTCATCTAGCACAGAAATCACATTAATGCCTCCTCACCTTTCACATTTACGATTAATACGTCTGCTAAAAATAAGTTCCCACTCCTATATTCAGCTGAAACTATGCCTACTAGTACCAAGTCACTTCGACTATAACGACAACCTACACTAATCACATTATAATTGAATTAGTTAGTATATTTGGTACTTGGTACTGCGTTCACTCACAGCATCACAGGACGTAGAGGGAAAAGAACCTGGTCCAATTTGAGCTACTGTCACTGGCATCTCCTAAGCATAAATTAGAAAAACTTGTCTTACCTCACAGCCAAAATCATCCACAAGCATTTCCTCGACCTGTAAACCGAAACCAAAAGTGGGAGTAAGGAGCTGTTGTATAGGTAATATATACGAACATGACCTCACCGGATGCAACTCCTGATATACAATTTGCGTTTCCATACGGAAGTAAAAGGAAATCGAACGAGCTTACTTACCGCATTGTCTGAAGGCGGGCACTTGGTGTCGCCCCAAGGTACGCCGAGTTGAAGCGCCAAAGGCATCTTCCTAGTACAACTCAATTTGGAATCTCGACGGAATTCTGAAAAAAAGAAAATAAGTAAATTACAGAAAAAAAAAATCTTCAGTGTTCTAAATAAAATTGTACGCGGTTCAAAAGTAAGCCAAACGGCAATTCCAGTCTCCTTGGTACATTTACTCGCCTTTAATGCAATTAAGAGCCCTTACCCTAGCTTTCTCCTTCCAGCTAACGGAACGAAGGAGCAAGGAGAGAAAGCGGGTACGAGAGGCTAGTGCTGTTTGGAATGTCACTTAGTGGGAAGCCGGAGCACAACTGTTGCTGGAGCTCAGGGGATCCGGATTTTTCCTCTCTCTCTCTCACTTTCCTATTATCATTTCAGTATTTTCTCCTGCCTGCCTGCTCAGAACTCGGAACTCTCAAGTCCTGGTGGTATGGTGTGGCAACTATCTAGACGCTACAGATCTCAGAGGAGAGCGGAATTCGATATGGCTACTGACTCCAACAGTGGGTTCATAGTAATGCAGAGAACCCGCGTTGACGCTGTCCTTTTCGCAGCGGGTTAGCCCCAGGATCCCGGATTACTTATGGCTAATGGCTGTCCCAGCAGAACATGAGTAGTAGTTTGCTTTTTACTAAATTCTGCGCCTCACGTAATATGATTAGTGCTATTTCAGCGGAAACTTGAGCAGGTTTTGGGAATGGAAATGGAAGTTCTAATGCAATTTCCGATTTCGGTGGACTTTCACATGATTTCTCTCTTTCAAATTGCAGAGGGCTGGCTGCCCATACTTATTCCAAATTCTATCTGAGCTTCATCTCCAACTACTTTCACCCAAATGATCCCAGTCTGAATGTCATGTGCCATAGTGCCATGCTCATGTCATGTCATATATTTGGCCGCGTGGAATTGGCATTTGGAGATGGAGGACACAGGAGGATAGTCATCCTCAGAATTTAAAACTGGGTATACTGGGTGACTACTGATGCTTGTGCTTGAACTAGTACTACTGAAATAGTCTAGTAACACACCAACCAGGATCCAGGTTCATAGAAGAAAGTCGAGGCACTGTTCCCGAGATAAATTAAGTCGCACCATTAAAGTGTCCAACCGAGATGACTATCTGTACTAGCAGATAATACATACATAGATAGCTATTAGATGCACCTACCAGACCGAGGATCAAATTTAATTCCACGGGAAAATTAATTAATTGTGGTTCTATGTATACAGCCTAATTCCTTTCAATCACAGCCACCGGAATAATTGGGTAATTATTAAGCCATGTTTCTGTGTATGTGTGAATTCAACAATTCTACTCTACTAAGATTGCACCCGTACATGAATATCCAACCTCAGTTGACTAAGATAAAAAAAATACCAATATCAAAATTACTGTTTTTACCTACTTATACGAATTTTTCTAAAACATGTATTATGTGAATTGGAACCGGGCTCGGGTCGGCGGAGGATTGTTCCCCTATGCCAAGCCTATTCTTTAATATTGATGTTACTATATAATTAGGTAGTAATACATAGATTATTATGTATTATGTTATGTTATGCACACCTAACCTTCACAGCTAGGCCCTTTATGCTTTAATGCATTGACCTCTGTGTCTACGTGTTCCTTTTTGTCGACAAACGCTCACGTGTCCCATATGGTTAGATGCGCGTCGCATGTCATTAGGAACACGAAACATTAAGTACGTATGTAGTATGTACTACCAGTAAGGTGTATTAACATAATAAAATAAGCAACAAAGCGATCCACTATAATCCATTATAATGTATATCTATAGGTAGATCCCGCCGATGTGCAATGTGCAACCCGAACACATTATCTGACGTAAAAATAACATGTAAATATGAGCTACTACCAATGTAGTCCATTTATTATATGTTAAATACTTACATATAGACATTAAAATTAGAATTCGGGCATTGCACAATAAATTAGAATAATGCCCAATGCATATGGGAGTATTTATGGAATTTAAATCAAATTACTTTACTTGCCTTCAACTTAAATTTCGTTTATCACAATTTGTACGACAATAAGGGGGCGGCTTCCCTAGCTTGATCTTGATCGTGTGTTTACAACTAACTTTGAATGTAATTTCTATTGTACTATAACACGATGCATGTATATAAATCACTGCTCAATTGAATGGATGGACACTGGACACACGTACTATCTTTGATCGACTACACAAATATATTGTATTAACTTACAGCAACCTGAACAGGACACAAATGGATAACTGTAAAATATTAACATAAACTACAAAGCACTTGAACTACTCCTGTTCGTTCCCCGGCCCCTGCACTTTGCACTGCCGGAATTCGTAAATTCAACTTCATTCATTCTGCCCCTTGCTGCTGTGATGCTCTATGCTACAGCCACCTCTCAAAAATGTACGCCACTATACGCCACTAGGACTAAATACAATAAAAACATATTTTGAAATTAAATGCTCGCACCGGTAATAATGCTTCTACCTCTTCAAATTCAAGATCCTCAACTGACTTTGTTTAAAATTCCTTGTACTATGAATAATGTAAGTCCTCTAAAACACTTTTCATGAAATGCCTTCAACCTCATAGATTAAGAACAGGTTTTTATTCTTCCTTACGTCTTTCATTATGTATATACATAGCTAAAATCTCAGTCTGTTGACAATGACATCATTACCGAGTTCTGAGAAAACAGCAGTTGTATCTTTTTTCTTCTTGACAAATATTTGTAGCAAATTACGAATGTTTTAGTTTAATGTAATTGTACAATTCAAAATCACGAATAAACAGTGCATAGGTAAGTTTTTAGTGGATTTTACAGAAATGCTCTTATTTTGCTACATAGAGTCGAAAGGGCACAAGGCTACACCATAAACCTTAACACCATTATTGGAATGAGGACCTCAACACTTGTCACTTGTCCTGGTAAAGATAGATGTGATCAGATTTAGGAAATCATCAGCCACTTACCGATATTTTAGGTACAAGTACAAATCTGCATTCTTTGCCGGAAATAGGGCAAGTGTAGTACCGCCTGGTACAGTTATTCCGAGGTCTAAAGTCTAAATAAAATATATTAAAAAAGCTTGTGATAATAAAAGGTTCTTTAAAGTCTTAAACTGATTTAATGTAAGAAGCATAAATATTACATTATTTGATGTAACTGAAATCCAGAATATTAAATAAGTTCAGCAGTGAGTCAGAAGTCATACATGCTGCTCTTGAGGAATTCACTTCAGAGGTTCTGGACCGTATTGGGCGTGGGAAATTTAAAGCACCAATAATAATGAAAGGGAAAGCTGAATTCCCAATAACAATTACAGTTTCTAAAAGGTACACTTCTTAGGATCTTTCTAGTTTCATATTTAGTGCTAATTTTAAATGTATACTACTGAAGGGACAAGAGTTCTTAAAATAAAGTTAAACGTATAAATGTAACAGTTGTGATCAAAACCGGTATAACTGGAATACATTTTAAAATCGAAATTTGAGTTGTATACGGTTCTAAAGGGTGTAACTTTTCATGTGGCCCGACTCGAATGAGTGAGCAATTTTAACCTTTTAGTTCCTCAGGAAAGGAACAGGAACAGAACAGCGGTGACCATACGAGCATCAGGATCAATAACACAGGGAAGCCGAAGGGGTCAACGCGACAGGCAAAGAGGCGTAACTGGACACTAACACCAAATCTGAACGTGTCACACATCTTGGGCTGTCGGCTGTCTCATTCGAGTTTAATTGTTAATTAATCTGTCAACATACTACATACTTCGTATTCGTAAGATCTTTTTCACACATCGTTTTAAATTTTTACTCAAAATCAAACGGCAATTCTAGTTATCAGTCACAATGGTTTCAACTTTTGGAGAACTTGTAGAGGAGTCGTCACGAGCGTTTGCCGATGACGAGGAAGAGGATGAATTCTCTGGTGGAAACGTTGGGTAATTAGTTAACTTGAACTTGACATTAACTATTGATGTTTTACTGTGCTGTAGAAGTTGTCATTTGGGCTGACAGGTCCAGTTGAGGTTGTGTAAAGTACATAGGAGAGCTAACAGAAAAGTTGACATAAACTTCGCAGCTAAAAATGACGTAGTTACTCAAAGATTGTATTATGTTGAAATGGTTGAAATAATGCTCTGTCACTGCTGCCGTAACCGGTATTAAATCCGTACAAAACTTGTATGTGCGCTACATTCGGTAGTTCTAGCGTTTATCTCAGTGATTTGAAACGGGTTATTGAAATAAAGCAAGAGCCAGCGTCAGTCTGGTAAAGTACAGGAGAGGAGAGGGTTCCAGTTGTCGATTATATAGGATATTATACAGTTATCAATAGTGATTTTTGTTCTTTCGAATTCAGATTATTGTCTGATATTGATTGTAATGATTTCGTTGTTTGTAGGGTTACATTTGAGGCGACGAAGGTTGGAGGAGCATTTTTGAATAATGTGACCAAAGATTCATTTACCTTCCATGTGTTCCATGGAAAAGTTGCTGTGGGTATGCAGGAACATCTAATTAATACATTAGTACCAGTACTCGTTCATAAGTTTTAGCTGGTGATGGTGTACTAGTGTAGCAGTGTAGGCAGCATCTGCTTTTGTTGGAAATATTCCTAACGATAGAAGATCTGTTTTATTCGTGTTTGTTCAGGGTTTGGAGAAGGCTTCTTGAATCAGGATCAGTTTCAATTACTTGGGAATGTGTACTTCACTGGTGTTGAGAGTACAGTTGACTCGCTGCTTTATCGATCTGGTCGTCGACCCGTGGTCCGTGTTTACCAAGGACCAAGTGTTGTATTCGCATTTGTTGATACATATGGCGTCCCTCGGTATCTTGCGAGTGAAGTAGCAAATGAGGTGATTTGAGGCTTGAAATAACCAGAACTTAAGTACCATTAGTAAAAATAGTATGGCATTGTTTTTTCAAACTTGAAGTACAACTTCCATATGCGTTTCTAGATCGAGGCTTTCATTACAAACGCCCAGCAAGTTGTGTTGTTTCATTCCGAGCCGGCTGCTGTCTACCGTGGTGGGAGCCAGTCTATTGAAGGGAAGCTATTTAGTTTGAAATCGAGTTCATTTGGCAAGGCAGATTCTAATCTTCTTAAGAAAACCGCTTCACTTCCGCAGCCTAATATTATTTCTGGAGTTAGTGCGGCTGGTGAGGAATATAACAACGTTTGAGTCAAATTTTATTTTAATAGACATGGGCCGGATTGTTTTTCAGTATATATTTTTTAAATTCGTTTTAGTTCTGACACGCTGTGAAATAACGGACAAACCTGGTATCATATTGATCACTTACTCGGAAAGCGAGCTGATTGATTCAATCTCCTTGAGACCCTTCGTAGATGCAATTCAGAAGGCTAACAGTGGGGATTTTAACTTGAAACAAGTATTTGACAAGTTTAAGCATAACATCGGCCGTTCCAATATTTGTAATTTGACTCATGTGTCTGAAACTAATTTGTACGCTTAAGTGTACAAAATCTCAGTATACTATCTACCTTACATAATATAGTAGTTGTCCCAAATCCTAACCCTTCTCCTCTTACATCATCAAGCTAAATACAAAAAAATATTACTGGTAATTTTTGCGTGACTTAAGAGAAGTATTGGCTTTATTTCATTTTTTTAATAGGTAAGTGTTAAGTTTTAAGTTTTACAGTCATGAGTCATAAATAATGATAATGATAAGCTAACTATGAGATAGAGTAGGGGTATGTTATGGTCTTATCCTTACAGAAAGTTTGTCCAGTAGACAACATTTAAAATTATGAAAGAAAGAGGGAAAAATACTCTTGATATTTTGTCAATAGCTATAGCAGCATCACGACTACTGCAAAAGACATGTCGGGGTATGCTGGGCGTATTACTTGGAATCCGATTGTGAACTTCGCAGTAGTTACATGGGGACGGTGGATGCAATCTCTGGAAATATGTACAAGTAATGATATCAGTGCATATTATATTTGCCAGTTAAATCCTTACGAAGGATTTATTAGCTTAATCCCGGTTGTTTATCAAAACATACTCATTCAATTTTAATTTAATGCCTGAGTAATCCTTAGTAAGAGATTTCGAAGCATGGAATACTATTTGCGAAAAGTATTTCTTTGATATTTGAAACTTGTGATTAGTATTATTCAAACCAGACTCACCCGAGAATTCCTTCGTATTTCTGGACCCGGGTAGTCCCCACTGTAATCGTAGGTCTTTTCACTACTAGGGCTCCCATTGCCAAGGAAGTGGTTCACAAGAGCAAATTCCATGAGTGACATAAATACGAATACTGTGCAGGATGACATCCACACGTCGATGGCTTTTACATAGGATACTGGCGGCAGGGACTGCTGTGATTGAGTGTTTTGAGTGGCTGCAAAGTCACTCAACAGTAAGGTTAATTAGTTGAATCGCGTTTATCTTTAGCCCTTCAATGTTTTCCAATTAAGTTGTTCGAACCTAGTGTAAGGAGGGATGTTACTCCTAGCGTAACTCGGGCCGGGATTGCCTCCGGCTTAATCCAAAATGATATCCATGACATTACAACAATTAGTCCGGCTGGGATATACGTGTGGAATAGGTGGTATCCGAGTCGTCTCCGGAGTTGGAACACAATTGATAAGCACGTAAAGTTTCCTATCAAATAGGAAAAGGTCAAGGTGTTCACTAATGTCAGAAAAAACATAATTGATTATCTATAGATTACCTGTAGAATACTCTAACGTACAGTCCTCTGTATCATTTCTCACAATATCTAGTTGCGGTAGCTCGATGTCCGGATTCACAACCAGAGGATCCGTATGATTCCATTTAAAGATTAAGTCTGCGGTTGTGTGTGACACTGAAATAAAGAGAACTATGCTTCGGACCCAAGCATCTGTACCAACTTATTTTCACATAAACCAGTGGTGAAAGGTGGTGAAAGCAGATATGCTCATGTCGCGTACTTTCTACCAACTCTCTAAACGTCGCAATTTATGGATTTAGTACATAAGTGGTTAAAAAAAAACTCACGACTTTCGATCATCATCGAGCAAGTTTGGGTATCGTGTGGGAATGTTTCGAACTTCATAGCACAGGAGAGAACGAGCGTGAGCCTGCGTATGACAATTTTATTATAAGCTCTGGTAAAACCTTTCACTCTGTTCTGTCACAACAGTATGAACATTTCAAGATGACTTACTTTGACATGTATAGCAGCGTTTTGTCATTATACAACCAAAGATAATGATTCGGAACTGACATTTCGTGAAAAGTTACGGATTTGGCGTTTTTGAAGAAGCAGTCCGGTCGCCAGATCTTACTTAGCCATTCAACGTCAAGGATCCTATACGAATCTTCCATGTCCCCTTTGAGTCTCAACCGATGGTCTCGCCAACTTTGGGCTAGAAATATATCTGCTACGTATGTCTGAAAGCATTGGTTTTGAAGATTAGGTCCATTGTATACTTTTAAGGAAAGTTTGGAGAAAGTAGGTAAAACCTTTTCACCTACTATAAGCGGTAGTTGTGTTAATACTAGCGCTAACCTTAGAAACTTACCATGGACTCCTCGTCAATGGAATCAATTGAGAGGACGGTAACATGAAAATAAACAATGGTTGGGTTCCCCTTGTCCTTTGGTGGTCTATTCTTATCATAGCTCTTATGGTCGGCCGGAAGGATGTCATGTAGCGATAGGCTTCCACCAGGCCTCGGTGGATCGGAGCTGCAAAATCAGACATCACGTAGGCAGCTTCCGCCGTATTCATTTGTGAGTGCCAAGAGTTATTAGAACTTACTCGTCTTCGTGATGATGTCGGTGTCGTACTGGAGGCTGGGACTGAGACGGACTGTAGCTTTCACTGCTGCAGAAACATGTTGCGTTGCAATACCAATTGCAGTAGAGGGACTGATATCCATGGGAAGTTATCTGTGCACTTGAGAATGGTAGTGTAGGCAGGATAAGAAAAATTAGGATTTTGACCTCAAAACTTGCTACTAGAATTATGCGAAGGGCCTTCTGAGTCGTTTTCATTTTATTTCGACCTACAGTGAGTGGTCTTAAGTGCTGTCCTACACTCTCCACATTTCCGAACCTTTTGCGTAGATACGACAGAAGAATAGGGCAAAATAGTAACTTTGGAAAACCGTGAAAGTTAACTTTCCCCTCGATAACTCGTGTTTTTATATTTCTTATCTCAGACACGCCATGATGCTTAGAATCAAAAAGTAAATACGTCTATTACTATGGAATGATATTTGCTGCATTCCTTCGTTATAATTATGATGCTACTGGATAGGATAACCAGTCACAATATTTTGTCAAACGGAATATAGACAGCCACTCTTTATGGGACAATGGGACTCGTAAGGTTTCTTTAAGTGTATTCTTGAATCTGAACCTGGGCCAGCCTGGGCTCTGCACCTTTTTTCCCTCTGCTATGTATTTACTTCACTACGCCCGGGCCCAGCGTGTAATCATTTCAGGCCGATCCTCCCCTCGACAGCCTAATAACTAATTCAATTAGGCCCCTTCTCCTATGTCCTAAAGGGAAACCTGGGAATGTTCTATGAAGAGTTTTCGGGGTTCATCGCTCATTATTTGGGTGGCAGTCGAGTCTTATGTGACGTTTGTAGGCCATTTATGCATTTTTAATAGCTATTGAGACACCCGTTCATTGATTTGATGTCAGAGATACAGTATTGGGAATACGCACTGAGACTGAGATTACCAGTCGCCGCTGTCCATGAACCTGCTGGATGCGTTTCCAGATGTCCGGTAAAATAGGACATATTTCATAATTTCTTAACTTTTCCAATTTTATGACCCGAACTTTCTCCTCATAAGTTCTCCAAACGAGGAATCATGCAACATGACGTAAACGTGACTAAAATCGCAAAATGAATTATGAACGTGTCAATCTGATTTCTTCTACCCATTAGCTGAGTCGTAAGCTACAGGCCATTATGGCTGAAGTTGGAGCTGGGATTCCTGAGCCAAGCCTTATGAGTACTCCAACGACAGCCTCGTTCTTTACGGAGCTCGGACATGGACAGAATGTGAAATTCTCGCCTTTCACTGAGAATCGACTCGCATGTGCGACTGGATCCGAGTTTGGATTGCAAGGTGCGTAAATAACTACTACAGCGCTGTTTCATATCGCACTCGCGGTCTGCTAACTCTTCTACTTTCACTCTTTAGGACTCGGCTGGTTGTACATTTTGGAGAAAAACGAGGCTGGACAATTAGAAGAACTGGTCAAAATTGATCATCGGGATAATTTCTTTGACGTCTGCTGGTCAGAGAAGGAACCTAACGTGTTGGCTACAGCCGGGGGTGATGGATTTGTACAAGTTTGGAATTTGGGGAATAAGTATCCCAAGGTACGGATGACACGGGTGACCAACTTAATTTTGTATTATTTTTTCTTGAATCTGAAATATAGTTGTACTATTGTGTGTTCCGATAACTGTTTCGACAGGTTCCCATACACGAGTTCAAAGGACATCGAAAAGAAATGTCCTCGGTGGACTGGAACCTTCCAAAGTTCTCAGACTCAATTGTAGCCGCTTCATGGGACGGTACTGTTTGTTGTGTGAGTAATGAAATGTTTAAATTAAATTCATTGGAATTCATGATGTTTATCAGTATCCTGATTTTGATTAGTATGACCTCACATCCCAATGGCCCCTGCTAAAGATGACTGTTTCGGACCTGATCGTGTATCAGGCTAACTGGTCTCCACACAGTGTTGGGCAGTACATATGTGCATCGAGTGACGGGGTGCTCCAATTATGGGACATTAAAGTTAATAACCAAAAACCCCAAATATACCTTTCTGCGTCTGACAATGAGCTGCTCACTTGTGACTGGGCTAAGTATGCTCCAAATATAGTTGCAACGGCCGGGAGCGACTGTGTCATCAAAGGATGGGATTTGCGAAATTATTCCTTGCCAATATTTCAACTTGAGGTATTATGTAACCCTAAGCAAATATTAAATAAATAGTAGGGCTCTCCATGTTGCCAATCATTGTCATTGTGTAATTTGCATGCGATGTAATTGACGTCTGACATCCTATGTTTCTTTAATTATTTTACTAGGATCATGGCCATGCAGTGAAGAGAATTAAGTTCTCTCCATTTCATCCTACGTTGATTGCTTCAGCCAGTTATGATTTGACTCTAAGGTACTATCACACGCCATTCACAACTAAATACCTGTCTTTTTTTCCTTGCGTTTATTGTAGCAGTGCCCTGATGTGGTAATTATTTTACAGATTATTTGACTACCTTGCACCCGATTCGAATTTAGAAATAATTAATCATCACACTGAATTTGTGTATGGAGTCGACTGGAACCTACATAAGAAAAATGAAATTGCAAGCTGTGCTTGGGATCGGACGGTTAAACTTTGCACACCCAACTGCCTCAAGGGAACTTAAATACAACTATCATTCCCACACATGCACTTACAAACAGAATATAGAGAATATTGTGTAAGTTTTATTTTTAAACAGTATCATTAGGATTCATTGCGTCGAATTAATCTAATACAAAAAAAAGTAAATAGTTAAAGTAATATCTACTAATTGTCGCAGGGGCCTTTCAAGGCAAAAACATTGAAGGTTTCCGGGCTCCTAAATACGTTTCCAGTTTGTAACCTAAGATTAGTAGATTTTCGTCAGAGTCAGGTAAGCCGTAAAGAGAAATTCCGAAAGGTATGTTCCTGGAATCAAATCCTGCTGGAACCTTTTCCATACAAAAGCAGTACAAATTAGGAAGTCTTAAATCAAAGGTGGAATGCCATATTTTCCTATTATTATTACATACCGTAATATGAGGATAGCCAGCAATGGATGGGATTGGAGAGCTGTGGTTTGTCGGGACCACAATAGCGT
Source organism: Hypogastrura burkilli (assembly GCA_034696285.1). Taxonomy (NCBI): domain Eukaryota; kingdom Metazoa; phylum Arthropoda; class Collembola; order Poduromorpha; family Hypogastruridae; genus Hypogastrura; species Hypogastrura burkilli. Next base: position 2,311 of record JAQFZY010001807.1, on the reverse strand, counting down.
CCAAAGAATACTTTTGAAACATGTAGTTCACGTATATTTGGGCACCGAGTTTATTTTTGACCCTTTCGGCAATGTGCGTCGTGTTCTGAATACCATCCGTGGCCTGAGCCTTGATTAGTATTTTTTGGTCATAACCTTCGGGAGGAGGGAACTTCTTGTTGAACTCAATAATGTCCTCCAAAGTTTTAATTCGTTTCACTTGACCGTCAACTTTGACCTCATTCTCTATTACTGCGTTTTGAAGGTAGTCGTTGATCTCAGTTTTGAACTCGTGGAGCAAAATAATTTCTTCTGTAGGGTAAAATACAAGTTTCGAATGTTAAAAAAAATCGCTTCGTATGCATATGAATATATGTAGATATCTCGTGTTCCGTTCTCCCTTCTTACCTGAAAAACCCGTTATAATACTAATGGACCCATTAGAAGCAACTATAGGATCTAAAACTGTCACGCCGATCTTTGGAAATACTTTCAGAATTTCTTCCAGTCTGGGAAGTTGTTCTGCTGCATCTGCTTTTAGGTTCCAGTTCGGTTCTCGAAGAACGCCGATTTTAAATTTCTGTAGATATGTAAGGAATCGTTTTTCAGTGTGGTATAAACGATATTACAGTATTACTGATAGGGATTTACCTTATCTGAACATTTGCTTAAAATTGTAAACATGTCGTAGCATTTATCCTGAAATCCGTTTTTCGACAGAACGCTGAACAGAATTGCCGCATCGGCAACGGTTCGAGTAATCGGACCAACCACATCCTGGCTTGAAGCCAAAGGAATGACCCCTTTCGTGGAAATCCTTCCAAGTGTCGTCTTTAGTCCAACAAGTGAGGCGGCGCTAGCCGGAGAAACAATGGATCCGTCCGTTTCGCTCCCAAGTGAGGCTGGTACCAGGTTCGCTGCCGTTGCTACCGCCGATCCCGAGCTGGACCCGCTTGAGTCCGCTGTTAGTACGTAACAATTGCGCGTCTGATTACCTCTTCCACTCCAACCATTCGGCATATTTTCTCCTCGAAAGCTGGGGATAAATAATTTTATGAAGGCAGATATCAAATGCAATGTATTAATATCTATTTTATAATTACTTTGCAAATTCGGATAAATTAGCTTTCCCAATGATGACTGCACCGGCCATTCGCAGCCGCTTGACCACGTCAGAATCCTCCTTTGGCTTTATTCCGAGGAGGGCCACGGACCCGGCCGTTGTTTCCATTTGATCTCCGGTCCCCATGTTATCTTTAACTAATATAGGGATCCCGTGGAGGGGCCCATGGTACCTTCCGTGAGCCCGACTGTAGTCTAACTTCCTTGCGATTAATTCAGCCTCCGGATTAATCTCGAGAACCGACCTGAGATGCGGATCCATTGCTTGTATTCTCCTCGTGTAGCACCTCACCAGCTCCAGTGAGGTAATCTCTTGTCGAATCAAGGCATTCTGGAGCTCCACAATTGTAATTTCCCGAAGGTTGATATTCTTACACATGGCTAGCTGCTTGTCCGTTTCCAGGAGGTTGATGTCCAGAGTATGGACGGAAAAGTTGGGCTTGCCGGGTTGGACGTAGTCCTTCGTCCAGGCTGTTGGATTGTACCGAAAGTTGGGGGTGTACTGTCCTAGGACACAGTACTGAAGGGTAGATAGGCTCAACCATAATCCAGCAGCTATAATTGGTAACATTTCACTGTAAGCTGCTAGGGATCTTTAGCTCAATGTGTGGTAAAAGACTTTGAAACTGTTTATATAGGCTTTGAATTGAGCTGCTGAATGAGCCACTTATGAACGATAAAGGTATAACCCCAATTTATGAGGATACGGAATGGAGTGTAAAAGTAGTTATTGAAAATCGAAATTTTAATACTTTTTTGTTTACTACTGTACGGACAAATAAGGCAAGAGATTCCAGTTTTCGTTTGAGTGGATAATTACAGTATAGCTTGTGAAGGTTTAAACTTTAAACTAAGAATTGCTCCAGGTAGGATTATGGGACTTCCCATCCTCGTCTACGTTTCCTAATAAATACGAGATTAGCTTTGCTACGAGTAATGACTTTAGTACTTATCAGAATAAATATGGAATACCTATGTATGTTTAAATCAGGGCTCATGATTGTATTAAGTATCAACTCGTGTATTCTCGACCATAACAATTTTAATGCTCAATACTCTAATAATTCACCATTTCTTGTCAAGTACTTATGTCAGGTGTGGAAACAACCAATGACAAGCCTTACTTATAGTGTTTTTATTGGCTGTGAACTGGGAATAGTTATACTAGTTACTGTGTACACTGGAGAAGCACTGATCTTAACTATCTACA